>SZWC01009074.1:45010-67271 GCA_023375785.1 Penium margaritaceum
GGGGGGGGTGAGTGTGTGGAAAGCGAAAGAAGCGGAGCAAAGCAGAGGACATGGAAGCACAGCGGTAACTCACCAAGGTCGGTGATGGCGGTGGCGAAGTTGGTGTAGCTGTTCTCATTTAGAAAAGCCAGCACGCCCTCCGCTATCGCGGTTGCGTTGAAAGGTGGCGTCTTGGCTTCAGCAGTTGAAGCGCAAAGTACCACGACAGTGGCGAGGAGGGCGAGGAGTGTGCAGACGCTCTTTCTGGAGGCCATCGCGGCCCGTTTGGACTAAATCGCTGCGTTGCGGTGTTGGTTCTGACGCGTGGTACGGAGCGAAGCGATGCGAGTTTCAGTGAGGCAAGGCAATGTTGCGGTAGGGTGACTGTGACGTAGGGTGCGCGTCAGCACCTCGCACTGTACGAGACGCTCTAAGGAATAGGGCGACTGCGGTTCGAGCTGATTGCGAGTTTTGCGGAGAGTTTTGAGAGTATTTTCTGCTATCGACAGAAGTGATGAGATGTGGCTGGCCTCATTGCTCCATTTGTACCGGGACGCGATTTTTGCGAGGCAGCCTAGCCTGTGCCTCTGGCAGGGCCAGCAAGCGGCTCGAGCTCTGTGACGATGTCGTGTCGGGCAGACTCCTTCCTTGCCCCTCGAGATTCGTGACCGGAAGACCACTGCGCTTGTCGCCGCTGCGGTGGCGACGTGACACTGAGGCGTGAAGCGGTGCCGCAACGGCACCGCTTCAAGCCCCACTGGCACCGCTCCATCCCCCTGCGCTGCCACACTCAAGGCAAAGGAGAGGGCAGAGAGCCAGTCGTGCGTGCTCGCACCGTCATATCTGTGCACCGTCATGCCTTCGCACCGTCATATCTTCGCACCGTCATGTCAACGCACCGTCACGCCATGGCGCCGTGAAAGCTTGCACCGCGTGCCCCTGCCGACTCGAGAGGTCCACGGGAGAGTGACTTGGGAAACAAAGGAAAAATGAAAGGTCGAGATGACATTCCTGGCACAGCACGAAGCGCTGCCTTGCCTCATCGGTGGCTGCAAGTTTCGGCAGTCCGACTAGGCACCCGCCGGAGCTCCACAGCCGTACGATCGGAGCAGGGAGCGAGACTGTCGTCGTGGGTCCCGTCCAGGCGCTCGTGCGGAATCTGTACTCCTCGAGGGGCACCTCGTGCCGCACGAGTCGTTCCCATACTGAAGCTCGCGTCGCCGGTCTTCCTCTTCCCACCGCTAAGTCAACAAGGGCCAGCGGTGCGGGGCCGTGAGTCGGACTGGGCTTGCAGCCCCAACTAGGGTAGTCTTCCACGATCATTCAGAGGCCGGTCTCACGACAGGAGTCACTGTGAGCTGAGTTTACAGGGCCAATCAACTAGTTCGTTTCAACCGGTGTAGAACATGCTCGATTTAGGGGTTGTTTGCATTCGACCACACGGCCCGTGTGGTCGCCACACAAATGACGTGGCACGGTTGACCACGAATGCTTGTGTGGTCAGCTGCGCTTGTAATCATTTGTTATCATTAGAGTCGCTCTGTTGACTCTCCATGAACAGAGATAAACGTTTACTCGCTCATCAGTCGAGCACTCCATTTCATTCCGCGAACTTGTTCTGACATCGTAGTTTGGTCGTCGGGTTACCATTACAGACGTGGCCAGAATACGTGGCCAGAAGCGAGGCCTACAAGCAGTTTCGCCCCAAATATCTTATGTGTGGCCGACTGGCCATCCAAACGTCCATTAGGCTCCTTGACCATTTCGTGTGGCCAAAAAGTGGCTGTGTGTTCGAATCCAAACTACCCCTTACTAGGTGGCGCACACTTTTTCGTGTCCAAGTTCATTTCGCACCAATGTTACACCATCCGCTTGCAAGGCGAACGCATGTTTTAGAATTTTTGTTTTTCATTCTCGTCAAAGTGGAGTAACGTCTTGCATGCGATAACATGCCTTGCTTTGATGACGTCACCATCCACGTAAAGATAAGCAAATTGAGTCAGCGATCGTTTGGCCAACAATTTTTTTGCCAGACAATTCCGTGACCATGGAGAGTTGCGAGGAGTTGCTACAACCTCGAGGGATGTACCAACTTTATAACAACTTGTCGACGGTGCTCTACAGTTTACGCCTTCATCGAATGGTATGACTCGACAACATGGGTCAACGTTGGCACTTTCGTGTCAGAAGTTTCTGAACACATTTGTTAGTGCCAACCCACGAAGGCGAGTTGGTACGGGCTCCAGTGTGAACGCACACGCCTAACGACGACCTCTGAGTCGTCATTTTTTTTAGAGGAGGAACTCAGAACGCGACTTGGAGTGGCTAAGGGGGCGGTGTGACACCTGCCAGAGAATTCCACCAGGAACTGAACATATGTTACACTGACAAGCACTAAGGTTCATAAGGATGAGGTGCATAGAATAAGACGATATGAAAAATTGAGAAAATTGGATATTTTGTACTTAGCAATATACTTGCTTTAACAGCAAGTATCAAGCATATCAAGCGCACATATAGAACACCAAGAAATACAATGAGGCATGTGTTTGGTCGTGGGAGCTCAAGTCGAGCGATCGATGCGACGACACATCTCTAGTGGTCACTTCAAGAAACTCTGTCAAGAAATTGAGGGGTGTTTGAGAATATCAAAACGTGGCTTTAGAATATTCTAGCAACGTGAAGAAGTCAAACGAACATTATGAAAACATCAATACAGTTCTTGGGTTTTATCTCTACCTTTTTAGAAAGTGGTCGAATATGTTTGAATCGAAACACCCAAGGTTTGGGCACACGGCCAAAAGGCTTTCGACCAAATGGCAAAAAAATGCTCAGGTTGGTGTGCTGTGCACTAGAAATGCAAATATGAAACTCACCACATGCAGCGTTAAGGGACTCGTGTACATCTAGGACAAAACACTTCCTCCCCTTTTACTCGCAACATCACAACGCGTTAGCAAACGTAAACTGGTGACCCCTTCTGTAGTTTTCAATCATGTTATTTGCATCTTGGATGCTGTCGTAAGTTTCCGTGTTATTGTGCATGATGAGATACCTATTCTTCTACCCACAACGTTGACTTCCATGGATTTCCTTCATCATGAACTTGATGTCTTTGTAAACTTTAATTGGAATCATTGGAGCAACATCTTTGCCGCAGAATCTCCTATTGGGATCCCGGTAGTCATTAAGTTTGAAAACGTGGAAGACCGATTCAACTGCTATCTTGTCCCGTAGGCAAAGTCCAGTGAGGACCCGAGTTTACATTATCTTGATGTTTGTCAACTTCACAACAGCAAACATGTCTTTCTGAGGCCCGACGTAGTTCAATTCTAGACCATGCAAATTTTAGAATGTATTTGTGACTGAATATTCTCCAACGTTGTTGTGAATGACATCGGCTCCAATTGATCCATCTTTCGCATTCGTTGACATGATATGGTCCAATGTTGGATCGACTTTACGTATGGTTGGCACCAAGGTAACAACATTTCTAGAAGGATCCATATCCCCACAACTCCTTTCGATAGTTTTCTATGTGAGTTATGAGATACGTGTTGCCACTAAGGCATAATCCTTCACAAATCAAAAGAAGCAATTGCCAAAAACAAGAACAACCTAAATATTGGTCAACTTTGGCTAATCAGCAACCGCCTCCATTTTCTTCGGGTTCATGGTCATCCATCTGCCACTAATGATATGGCCAAAACATTCAATCAAACCTTAACCAAAACTCCTCTCTTCATGAAACATTGAAAGATTAAGATGTCCATCATGCTCCTCCTAGATGTGGCTTTGTAGGGAGATGTCATTAATCGGTACGAAGAATGGTTTGCCTAGGTACGACGAATGAATGTTGTTCATCGCCACCATACAATATCAACGTCAGATCCACGTATTTTATAAGACATTAAGAAGACATACCAATGGTAAAAGTTGAAACGACATAACCACAAACAAGAAGTGCTCATATCTAACGCAGAACACCGTCGCATTGGTGCCCTATCAGATATGCAGATTCGATGATAGCTGCTTCGTGGGTCAATTATTGCAAAAACTCTCGCCCCATGAGTTGGTCCAATCTTTTTCGACCGACTCAAATACTGTTTCTTCATGGTCATGTTCAATTCTCGATAATCCATGCACATTCTCATTTGGCACGTCTTGAGTATCTCATTCTTCTTAAATGGCATCAGAGCTTTAGGCAACATTGCCTGGTGTCTCCAAACCAATTTATCACGAATCCTCCACCGTCACTACCTCCTACCGCGAGCTCTTTCTCTAACCCATCATGTTGTTGTTATCATTGCCTACATCATCTCTGTTGCATCCTCCACATCCTCATCCTTAGTTATGGCATCAAATGATGAAAGATGCTCACCTTGCACCCATTGAAATGCACATGGTGGTTCCCGCTCTCGAGTACTGTTGTCGGCTCATCTATCAGGTCGCTTGTACTGCTCTCCACTTTAGCCGCAGCAGACATCAGCATCATTGCCCCGCTTTGCTTCTCAATATTCTTGGTCATCTTCCATTATGACCAATTTTTTTCTCCAATCAAATGCTCGTGATATTCTCTGGCCTTATCAGCCACCGACAACCTACTTTAGCATCCAAGCCACTCTCTACTTCCATCTATTTTGAAGTTTCCTATCGCCTTCCGCTCCTCTCTCATTCTCTTTCATGTGTGTGTATCACCATCATCTAACCATGTTCTCTGTAGATTCTGCCCTCTATGTTTCCACTCTATTTCTCATGCTTTTCCTCGTGACCTTGTGGCAAGGTCACTTTCTTGCTGCTGCCTCGGCCTCCTCAAGCACCTTCCTAGTCGCCTCCTCTTGTAGCTGCCAAGTCTCCTCCAGTGTACTCCATCAAAATCAGTGTCATTCTCTAACCCTCCTCCCTCTATCACCGTATCATATCCTCAAGCTGCCCTCTTGCGCTACCTCTTCTCCTTGAACCGCCATCGCTCCCTCCTCCTTACCCATCAGTTGCCTCCTCCTCATCTCCCTTCATCTGAGAGAGAGAGAGAGAGAGAGGGAGTGAGAGAGAGAGAGGGAGAGACAGAGAGGGAGGTAAAGAGAGAGCAAAGGATAAAGTGAGAGATGGGAGAGAGATAGAGAGAAACAGAGAGGGATAGATAGAGGAAGAGAGATAGAGAGATAGATAGGGGGAGGAGGTTGGGAGGACAACGGGAAGAATACACATACTCTTACGTGCAAACCAGAATGGGTGGCGGACACACTTTGTCGACTCCTCTTGACTCACATCACTTCACAAATCCTTAAATAGATGTTTCATAAGGGGAAAAACCAATGAGGTGTAAATACATCATTTTTTTCTTAGACGTGGTTGTTAGCGACACCGCTCTACAAGATAACCAGAATTGCAAATACACAATACAACCTGTGCAAAAGCGCGAGTTTGAGGTATTAGTTCCTTCTTTTGGGACCCGAAATAAGGGGGTAAGGTGACTTTGTGGTTTTTAAGTGGAGCATAGTAACCCTTCCACCCAATCCGCGAGGGGGGTCAATGTCGCCCTGCCAAACAAACGATTACAGTGATGCCCTGCCAAGTGACATAACAAATATAACTACCCAACCCACTCGCTTCACCTTGCGAGGTGGGGCATGTCGACCCCCTCGCAATTCGTGCTCTCCTGCAAGAACCGTGATCAAGAATCAACGATGATTCTCGTCGCTGATTTAGGATTTTCTATGTTCTGTGCAGGCAGAGCCCGCAAAAAACATAAAATCCCACAACAATCTAAGGGGTTTTCTTTTTTTTACTCATATGCATGTAAAAAAAAACCAAAGAGCTCATCGCACGATCATCTTTGAGAAAAGACGGCAGTTTTCAAAATCAAGTGGAAACACTCCTGATTCTTTCTTTTTCTAACTCGCAAATCCTAGAGGTTGAACATGTTTCGTGAAATCCTATCCTGAACTACATTTGCGATAGTAAGGTTTTGTTCTTACGGAGGAACCTGTTGGACCTCGCGTGGAAACCAAACGCAAACCCCCAATAACACATTGACAAACCCCTCAATAGAGGGATTTGTGATGTTGGTTTTCACGCATCTCCCATTTTGCTATGTTGTGTCCTCCTAGCTTGTGTACATTGGTGTGAAAATGACTAACGGTGAGACGCAACGCTGCTTGAGTGTCGTCCGGTGAGGCCAACAAGCATTTTGCTGGAGCCTCTTCTCTCAAACGCATGACGTGCTCAGCTCCATTGGCAGGCCTACTAAGTAGTCGTGTCGCTTGCAGTCACTGCCACCACAGATGCTATCTACACGTGTCCTATGCCAGATTTGACTGCACGGTTGCACTTGTAGCATCCTTTTCTACATAGGGGTCCGAGTTTCAGGTTATTCATGCAAAAATGTGACCACGGTTGTTCTAGCCTGGACGCTACCTAGGTTTAGGCATCCATAACTCCTTGGTACTAATTTTCTCAATTATTTTGACCAAACAAATGGGTTTGCATCGTGGGTATTTTGGTTTCGTCTAGTTTTTAGGGAAAATGTACGACTTTTGGGTTTCAGGTCGTCACCTTCCTGGCTTAGCTCACCAAGAAATCTCAACCTGCTACAAAGATAGAATTTCCTGATTGGCCGGTGACTTGAGTGACAAGCTCTACACAACTGAGCTAGGCCTACTTCTGTGATGGGTCTCTTAGTGGCTCTCATTCTCAATTGCTAATAATTCATTCTGAGTTTTGTCAGCCAATCTCGCGCTAACTCCTCAACGTACAAACTTTCTTTCACAAGTCTCAGAGTAGCTAGAGGGGGCAGCAGTGCAAAGAAATGAGTGTGGGACAATGCCTACTCCAACTATGGTGTAGCCCCAACCAGCCACTCTTGACTCGTTTCTAGTGTGATATCAGAGCTAGAGCGCAGGAGAAGCAACAGATCTCAGTAGTAGCAAGGCGTACAGGTCCCAGTCTACACCAACGATCTAAGAAACGTACCCGTGTCAGGGAAACTCTGCCGAGATTTTTCTGGTATAGTTGACCAGCTAGGTGGTATTGTCAAAACGCTCCCAACGTGGGGGAAATGCTGCCAAAATATTCATTGCCAGCACTGACCTTGCGACAGTGATAACGTTGGCAGACTCGTAGCCGGCAAACTCACGGGCGACGCTGTGACGGCACCGACGCGCTTGGCGAAGGCACCATCGACAAGGGAATTCCCTTGCCTACCCCTCCCCTCTTTCTCCTTTGCTACTGCTACTACGATAGCAGTAGCACCTAGTACTACGGCAATAACAAGAGTAACATAGCTATAGCAGCCGCAATAGGAGCCGTTGCAACAGTTGCGCCAGCAGCCACAGCATGGTGGCACACGTCGCAACAGTTGCAGTAGAGCCGCAGCCGCGATAGCAAGTGCAGCAAGCCACAACCAATGTGGCAACAGCCACAATAGCCACCATAGCACGGACGAAGCCATAGTAGCAGCAGCAAAATAGTTGCGTGAAGCCGTGACAGCCGCAGCTACTGTAGCAATGACAGTAGCCGCAGGTACCAAAGCAGTTACAATCAGAGCAACAACGTAGCAGCCACTTGTAACCGCGACAGAAGCAGTCGTAGCATCAGTCGTAGTAGTAACAGAAGTTGCAACAACGGTAGCAGTAGTAGCAGCAGTGGTGGTGATGCAAAAGAAGCCGTAGTGACAACAGCGACATAACAGCCATAGTAGTAATGGTAAGAGCAACAATGGCAGCACAACAGTAATGAAAGTAGCAGTATCAGCATCAGTAGTAGCAACGTGGCGGTTGTAGCATCAAAAATGACTTGTTGTTAACGTCAGCACCAGCTAGTCGCTGCTAATGCCAGCCTTCATTGGCTAACATCACCACTACATCAGTGTTGACGTCAGCACTCAATCAAGAAAAGGGGGGAAGGAGGGAGAAGAAGAAAGAAAACAAAAAACAAAACAAAACACAACTCCATCCAGTATTGCAAAAAGCCCTGGGGAGCGAAGGTCCTCTATTGGAGGACCCACTGGTACCCCTTTTCTACAGCAGCTACAGTAGCTGCAATAGCAACAACAACAGATATAAGAGTTGTTGCAGCAATAGCAGCCACTGCTACTACAGTCGCAGCAACCAAAGCAATAGCACCCAAAGCCATTGCAGCAATTGCAGCATTTGTTGTCACTACAATTACCGTTGAAGCAATAGTGGCCCATGATATAGACATGGCGAGAGAAGAAACAATACCACTAGCAGCAGTAGCAACACCACCCACAATAGTAGTAACAACAGTAGCAACTGTAGTAGTTGTAGTAGCAATAACAGCACCAACAGCCAGAATTACAACAGCAATAGCAGCAAGAGCAGCCACATCAGCACTTGCAATATCAATAGCAACCCATAGGCTTTCTCTTCAGCTCGCCACATACCTTAGCCACTATTCACCAGCAGCTTGTTGTACTGAATCAGCAACTTCTAGCACTACAACCGCTGATGCCACAGATCCACACGAGCACCCCACCATCCTTCCTTCCTCTAGGGAACATTTGTCCCGCTGATTCGGTGGCCACACATTACTGGGCACAGTAGCAGACCAAGTGCCAATACTAGATGGTGACATCAGTCCTGTGCCCCCCTCTTGGTGTCGGCTGCAAGCCAAAAGACTTTGAAACTCCGCCCTTGTCGGTCCGAGCCGGCATGCACTTTTGAAGCTGGGAGCTCAGCATCCGCATTGGGGCACAAGGCGAGGGTCTGTGGCCCTACTACACCCTCCCGTACGATTGCTCCCAAGCCAACCAGCTGCATGATGATGGTCGCACCGTATGCGCCCTCGTCTTGGTTGTCCCTCCGGCTACACGCCTTACCATCGAACCCTTCCTTAGCAACTTCACTACATGCAGGCTTCCCGACTCCGCAGTAGCATAGCACACCCTCACGTGCCCACATCGCCTATCTGAACGTCTGCTCAGGGAATTCAACTCCCTCCACATGGCAGAGACTAAGACGGTCACCTTCTACTGGAAGCGGGCGAAGGACACCCTCCGACGCCTAAGAGACGCTACTCCACCCCCTCTAGTCGCACTTCTGACCATGAAGCGTGGCGTAATAGATGTGTTTCCAAATGTCTTCTTTCACTACACCCAGGACGTCCTCGCAGCGAGGGAAGCCCAGGAAACCCTCATGCCCTCGGCATATGAGCTATTCCTCCTGATTGAGGAGGCTCGTCAAGAGTTCTGCATCCATCGTACTTTGGCCCTCGCCTCTCCCACCATCGCCTTACTGGTCGTTATCACCCTCGTTGCTACTGCATCCTCTACCTCCTGGTTATCAAGGAAGATAGAACGTAAGGGGAAAATGGACAAGGGCCAACTGTAGCGGCCGACCGGGTCCAATGGTGGTAGCTCTGTCTGCCACAACTGTGGCCAGCAAAGACACGGGTGGTATACGTGTTCGCTCCCAACAGACGAGGCGCGCATCATCACTAGCATGCAACACCAGCATGAGCGCCCTGTCCACGCCATTTTCGTAACCATCACTATCCCTGGTTCGTCCACCCTGCCTGTCAGCTTCATCCCTCTTATAATCACACATGCCCTGTTTTCACCAGCCCTGTAACATCACCATCCACATCCGTCGGCGCCCCTCCCTCCTTCACCGGTGCATCCCTCCTCCCTCTCAGCCTCAGGCGTCATCACGCCATAGTTAGCCTACTCCCTTGGACCCTCCACTCGTGAACGCTAGCTTGAGCAGTTCATCGCGCTCCAGCTCGGATTGCCTTGCCCTCCTCCTAAGGGCAATGCAAGTTACATCACCACATATCTCCTGTCCTTTCCTACATGAAAAAGACTAAGATGCGATCATATCATGCATCCTCATCTTTCCCATCATTTCCCATACCATCCGCTCTTGCTCCTCTTTGTGATGACGTCGCATGGCTGGATAACTAACAGTCTCGATTCGCGCCCTCGTCCATTGCGTCCGCGGCACTCGCTCACTACCTTGTGTCAGTTAGCGACCTGGTGGCACCTATCCAGGACCTGTCGAGACCTTAATCATCAACTTTGGGGCCACGTATCACATTTCAACCTCGCGTGAGGCTTTTAGTGTCCTTGGTCTCGTTGCCAATGAATCTGGTGTATTGACGGGCTTTAACCAGGTATAACTTGTCCGCTGCGTCGGCGTTGTTTGCTTTTATGGCCCACCGGGGACGTCTTCGTGACCGATGTCTTCTTCATCCCTTGTCTTGAGCTTTGCCTGCTATCCGTAACTACCCTTGAGTACATGAGAATGGACGTCTTGAACTCGCTTGGTATTGGCACTGTGTCGTTGCATCCTTCCGGTCCTGTCCTCCTGTATTCCATCGCTCATGGAAACGTGTGGCACGTCCCTCGTCTGTCCTCCACTTCGGTCAACACCGGCCACGTGTTTTTCACCAACGTGCTCTCTCTACAGCACACCATTCTTCTCCATCGCCGCCTCTGCCACGTCCATCCGTCCGCCATCAATAGCATGATCCATACCCAACCACCCACGGAGCTTGACCCCGCCTCTTTCCCCTTGCCATGTCCCACCGAGTGCATTGAATGTGCATAGTCAAAGATGCACCGCTCAACTCACCCCTTGTCCGCCTTCCGTGCATCCCCCCCTCTAGACCTGGTCCACTCCGATGTCATGGACCCTCTTCCCACGGAGTTTGTCAGGGAGCACTGACACTATGTCCTCACCCTCATCGACGACTTCTCCTACTACCGCTGGGCCTTCTGCCTTTGGCAGAAGAACGATGTTACTCCCACCATTCGAGACTCGCTTGTTGGTGCGGAATGTGAGTGCGGTTTCCTCCTTTTNAATGTGCATAGTCAAAGATGCACCGCTCAACTCACCCCTTGTCCGCCTTCCGTGCATCCCCCCCTCTAGACCTGGTCCACTCCGATGTCATGGACCCTCTTCCCACGGAGTTTGTCAGGGAGCACTGACACTATGTCCTCACCCTCATCGACGACTTCTCCTACTACCGCTGGGCCTTCTGCCTTTGGCAGAAGAACGATGTTGCTCCCACCATTCAAGATTCGCTTGTTGGTGCGGAATGTGAGTGCGGTTTCCTCCTTTGTCAATTTTGCACTAATCGCAGCGGTGTGTTCATGAAAAAGACCACGACCTTCCTCGTCTCCCACGGGATCCGTCATGAGACATCGGCACCTTACGCACCCGCCCAAAACGGCGTTTCCGAGCTTTGAAATCGTACCATGGTTGACGTCGTGCCTATCATGCAGGTTGAATCCGGTCTCTCCGATAGTTTCTAATTTGAGGCCATGACCTACACGACGTGGATCTGGAACTGGATTCCCCATGGACCCCTTCTCCTCGAGTCCACGCCGTACCAACACTAGTGTGATAAGCGAGCCGACCTCCACCTGGCTCGCATCTGGGGCTGCATGGCCATCGTGTGGTTTCCCGTCCCGCAACAAGGCGGCAACCTCACCACCCGCAGATGTCCTTGCACCTTCTTTTGTATCTTGTGTCAATCCAAATCCTGACGCTTCTGGGATCCCTCCCCACACAACATCATGTAGTCTCGGGATGCCCTCTTTTTTGAGGAGCTGATCACGTGACCTCGTTTACTCCGACTCTTTGATATCCCTCCCGTCGCTTGGGAGAGTGGTGAGTCTGTCCTTTGTCTTACCGATCTGGGCAATACAGTGCCTGCAACCATTTTGTCTCTCTGGGCGAGAGGCCCCTTCTACGTCTGTTGGTCCCTCCGGGCCGGTAGCCCATCTGTGTTTGCTAGCCCTTTCAGGCCTACTGCCTCATCTGTGCATGTTGGCCCCTCCGAGCCGGCCGTCCCGTCTTTATCTCCTAGCCCCTCCAAGCTAGCCACCCCGTCCGCGTCCGCTGGCCCCTTCCAGCCTGCCGCCCAGTCCGTGTCTGCCAGCCCCCCCGGGCCAACCATTTTGTCTGCGTTGGCTAGCCCCTCCAGGCCGGCCATCCCGTCCATGACTGCTAGCCCCTTTGGACTGGCCGCTCCATCCGTAGCAGCTAGCTCCTCCGAGCCGGCCGACCCATCCATATCTGTTGGCGCCTTTACTTTGCCAGCCCTCTTCACGTCAGTGGAATCTTTTGAGGCAGGACAAACGGCCCCTTCGGTGTCTATTGGACCGTCCGCAGAGTCTCTACTCTAGGAAGCTCCCAAGACACCAATCGACTCACTCCCAACCGCTCCCTCTCTTCCGCCTCACGTCCCGCCACGCTACACCCGTGGCCAGAGTAGGAGCCTCTGACAAAGGCCATCAGTGAGCACACAAGTCGCCATCCCACGCCCTCTCACGCCACGACCCTCTATCGCCCCACGAGGCTCCTCGGCTCCTAGCAGACCCACTCTTCTAGTTGTGAGTAGGGGCCCTTACACCAAGGCCCTTGGCTTAGCCACATTGGCTTTCATTGCAGATCTTCACCCGTGCTTAGCACTAAGCTATGCCATGCTCCTTCAGGAGCACCAGCACGCCATCACACTCACGCTCACGTACATACCACCTAAAGCTCGGGACAAAAATGCCTTTATTCTCCACCCCACAGTATGCCCGGAGGACCCACCCTCTCTACGCATGGCTCGGGCTTCACCCGTGGACGCACACTAAGAGGCTGCATGTACCGACGAGCTTGCCACCATCCACCATCATAAGGTCTACAAGCTCGTCAACCTTCCCTATGGCCGAAACGCCATCTGCACCAAGTGGGTCCTCTGGTGCAAGTGGAAGCCCGATGGATCCCTGGACAAGTACAAAACCCGTCTTACGGCCAAGGGGTTTGCTGAGGTCTCTGGAGTCACCTACGACCAGATCGTTGCTTTGCTTGGCCGGATCTCTATTAGTCGGGTGCTGTTCGTTCTAGTAGCTCAGCACGAGTGGGCGTTGCATCAGATGGATGTAAGTAACACCTTTCTCCATAGCTCACTAAAAGGCCAAAAAATCTACATGATGCACATCCAAGGCTTTGACGACGATGATGGCAGGGTATGGCGAGAGCCAAAGATCCTCTATGGCATGAAGCACTTGCCTCGCTGCTCAAACAAGGAGATCAGACGCATGCTTCTCAACGGTGGCCTGCTTCGTTGAACTGTAGACCCCACACTATTCGTCAGCCCGAGAGACTAGCCCTTCATTGCCATCCTAGTCTACGTCGACAACCTCTTCATGGGGTCGCCAGACGCACCTACCATCTAGCGCGTCAAGGACCTGCTCCACCGCCTACCAGATGATGGACCTCGGGCCTGCCCGAGTGTTCCTGGGCATGGAGTTTGAGCATCACCGCTCCCAGAGCATCCTACACATCCACCAGGCTACCTACGTCCTGACCTTGTCCTTTCACTTCACCGAGACATTGCCCCTCCTACTGAGCGCGTCCTCACCCATGTTTCCTGATGGCCAAGAAAAGCTCAAGAACCTTGACTAGATGTTGTGGGGGAGTCAGTTGATGTGACCATGTATCTGAGAGTCATCAGGTCACTGGTGTTCTTGGCAATGACGACGCGACCAGTCATCGCATTCACCGTTGACCTCCTGGCATAGATTTCCAATGAGACGTGTCACCTCCATTTCGAGGCCACAATCTGCGTACTACGCTATGTCGTCTGAACTCCACGACGAGGCCTCATCATGTACCGTCGGCAGCCATCCATTGTCACAATGGGCTACACTGACAGTGACTCGGCTGGAAGCCCAGACGGCAAGAGCCAAACTGGTTGGCTCCCTCTCGTTGGCGGCACGGCTGTATCCTGGCACAGTGGTAAGCAAGGCTACATTGCACGCAGCACTGCTAAGGCTGAGTATGTGGCTCTTGGTTCTGACGTGTGTGCGAGCATGTAGGTGCGTCGTCTATTGACCCAGTTGTGTCAACCTGTTGCGTCCATCATGTTGCACTGTGACAGTGAGAGTTCCATGTCCATCGCTAACAATGACGGCGTGCATCACACGCACAGAAAGCACATCAATGTCAAGTATCACAATGTACATTTGTTATTTCACGACGGTAGCGTGAGCATTGTCTGGGTTGAGACAGCATGGTTGTTTTTTTATATCTTGACCAAGCGAGTGAAGCACGACTCGTTCAAGAAGGCTATGAGTGCAGTCGGTGTGCATCCATGAGTTGCTCTCTCTACCCCTACCCACGTATTACCTGTCCTGGGGGAGTCCTGCTTGCTTGGTTGATGTGCTTGTTGCCCGCCCATGTGCACTATGCTTGTGAGTCATGGAGGAGTACTGGTTTTCGCGCATCTCTCATTGTGCTCTGTTGCATCCTCCCGGCTTGTGTACATTGCCATACAGATGTTTGACGGTAAAACGCAATGTTGCTGGAGTGTTGTTTGGTGGAGCCGACGCACGCCGAGTCATGTATGCATTTTTCTGGAGCTTCTTCCCTCATAAGCATGACGTGCTCAGCTCCATTGGTAGGCCTCCATCAGTAGTCACGCCGCTAGTGGTCACTTCTACCACAAAACTCTCTACTAACGTCATGTTCTAGATTTGACAGCATGGTTGTACTCATACCATCATGTTCTACTCAGGGTCAGAGTTTCAGGTTATTCAGGCACTATTGTGACCAAGGTCATTCTAGTGTAGACGCTACCTGGGCTTAGGCAGCCACAACTCCTTGCTAATACTTTTTTGTATGATTCTGATCAAACGACTGCACTCCCAATGTGGGTATTTTGGTGTGGTCCAGTTTTCATGGAAAACAGACGACGCCCGGGTTTGGGGTCGTCGACAGCCTAGCAGGGCTCACCAAGAAAACTCAGCCTGCTAGGAAAATAGGAATTTCTTGATTGGTTGGTGACCTGAGTCATAAGTTCTTTAGAGCTGAGCTAGGCCTAGTTCTGTGAGGGGTCTCTCAGTTGCTCTCATTCTTAGTTGCTAATCATTCATTCTGAGTTATGCCAGCCTTTCTGGCGCTAACTCCTCAACGCGTAGTTTTCCTCTCACAAGTCTTAGAGTAGCAAGAGTGGGCAGCAGTGCAAAGCAACGAGGGTGGGGGCATGCCTACTCCAACTATGCTATAGCCCCGACCAGCCGCTCTAGATTAGTTTCTAGCTTGTGAATGTGTCACCAAGCTGTCAACGTCAGCATGTCGACGCTGCATTGCATGCACCATCGACATGTGATTTCTCGTTGTTCGCAGATAAAGTCTCAGGCTAGTAAGTAGGGGGTTGTAATTCCTCCGAACGCCGGATAACATATTAATACTCATCCAATAAATGGGTAGGGCATACAAGCTGGAAATCCTAGACTAGTGCGGCGTGTTCAAGCTACTCCATCGCTGGAGTAGGCATAGCCCCACGCTCGTTGCTTTGCAATCATGCCCCCTTCCGCTACTCTGGGTCTGTGCGAGAGAAACTGGGCATTAAGGATTTAGTGCTAGAAAGGTAGACAAAGCTGGAGAGAACTGACTAGCAACTGAGAATGAATAACAAAGGGAGACCCCTCCAAGAACTAGCCCTCCCTCAGCTCTATAGAGCTTGTTACTCAGCTTTCCAGCCAAGGAGAAAAATGACGTATTTTCATGCAAGCAGGGTTTTCTCGGTGAGCCGTGCCAGACATCCGACAGCCGGAAACCCAGACGTCGTTCGTTTTCCCTGAAAACTGGACCACACCAAATTCCTTATGCTGCAAACGCATTCGTTTAGTCAAAATCACCTAGAAAAATATCGGCAAGGAGTTATGGCTACCTAAACCCAGGCAGTGACTAGGCTAGTCCACGGTTACAACAGTGTCCAAACAACCAGAAACTCAGACTCCAAGCAGAACATGACGCTGCAGTTGCAACCGTGCAAACAGATCCGGCATAGGACGCGAGCAGACATCATCTATCGTGGCAGTGACCGCCAACAACGTGACTGCTGAGGAGGCCTGTCAATGGAGCTAAACAAGTCATGCGTCTGAGATAAGGGGCTCCGGTAAATTGCGTGCAGACCTCAACGTGCATCAGATTCACTGAAGGAAACTCCAACTACGTCGCGTCTCGCCATCAATCATCTGCACGCCGATGTACACAAGCCGGGAGGACACAACTGAGCAGAATGTGGGATGCATGAAAACCAACACTCCCCCATGACTCAAAGGCGTAGTGCACATGGACGATCAGCAAGCACACTAGCCAAGTAGGCAAGACTCCCTAGGAAAGGCAATACGTGAGCAAGGGTAGAGAGAGAAACTCACAGATGCACACCAACCACACTCACATCCTTCTTGAACGAGTCGCACTACAGTATTTCAGTCAAGAAGTCAGCCATCTGCCATCCTGTCTGACCCCACACAATGCTCACGTTACCGTCGTGCAACAAAAAACGTACATAATGATACTTAACATTGATGTACTTTGTGCGCGTGTGATACACGCCATCATTGTCGGCGATGGCCATGGCACTCTCATTGTCATTGTCCAACATGATGGATGCAACACGTTGAAGCATCTCGGACAACAGACAACACAACCACACCCTCTCACACACGCCACAACCAAGAGCCACGTACTGAGTCTTAGCAATGCTGCGTAGAATGTAGCCTTGCTTGCCACTACACCAAGACACTGCCGTACTGCCAACAAGAAAGATCGAGCTAGTGCGGCTCATGCCATCCGGGCTACAAGCCCAATCACTGTCAATGCAGCCCACTACAAGAACAAACGGTTGTCAAAAATACATGAGGCCTCATCGTGGAGTCCAAAAAACATAGCGCAGCACGCGGATCGCAGCCTCAAAATGGAGGTGACGCGGATCCTCAGAATACTTGGCCAGGAGGTTAATGGCGAACGCGATGTCTGGCCGCATCATCGTTGCCAAGAAGGTCAATGACCCGATGACTCTTAGATACGTTGTCACGTGAACTGGCTCCCCCACAACGGCTAGTCGGGGCTCTTGAGCTTCGCTGGGCCATCAGTAGGGGTGCACACAGATCCTGGGATCTGTGGTAGTTATCCACGGATACCGGATCCAGAACCCAGTCCGCAATTCCGGATCTAGGTTCTTGGATCCGGTTTGTATTCACGGATCCTAACCGGATCTTGAGGGGGGGGAGGAGGAGGAAAAAAGTGCGAGAGGTCCTGCTCAAATCTTTTGCGGATCCGAGAAACTCGCTCATTGAAACTCAAACAGTCATGCTTGCGCCCCGCGCTTGACATCTGTACTTGAGGAGAGCATGACTATGCATCCGACGTGGACCACCAGAATTGCGGGCGCAAAGTTTTGGTGGTCCACATCCGACGCACGGGGCACTCAATGGTCATTGCCTGACAAGCCAGACAATCCAATGGCGTGGGTCAACTATGTCCAAAAATCGGGCACTCCCAGACAAGCGTGCTTCATCCGGCTCCTCCCCGGGAGGAGTCATTTGTAGTACAGGCGCGTGCGACTCCTCTCAGGGAAGAGTCGAGCGTGCCCTATGTAGAAGTTTGTTTTGTCCATGTAGATCAGGCTGGATCCGGTATAGGGGAACTGTGGATCAAGGTGCCGGATCCGTGAATGAATGGATCCGCAAATCTATGGATTCGGATCCCAGGTTCCGGATCCAGGTCCAGGATCCGTCCCACCAATCCGGATCCACCTCAAGATCCGCGGATACGATCCGTGTGAAGCCTTAGCCATCATGGAACATGTTGAAGAGGTATGCACCTTGTCCACTGCCTAGCTGGCTAGCTACACATACACATAAGGCATGCATTGCTCTATGGAGTACGTCCCCTTGGTCTGTTTCGAGATGGGCCAGGAATGCACTGTCCATAATGGGTATGTGCCCTGTGGATCATCATAGGAATCATACCTTTGTGGTCCAATTGAATAGGCACTGAAGTCTCAAACAAGAGGTTGCGGATGCGAACCCCGCGACGGCTACAATTTTCTTTGTGGCCCAAACTAGGACAGGAAGTTTCTAGGAAGCTTACTAGAGCCTGCCTTGAGGATGACACTTGGCGGTCTAAAGACGTGCCAAATAGGACTATAGGTTGAGGTTGGCTCCAGTGGAGCAACTACAAGCAGAAGCTTTAGCAAAGCTCTGCAAGTATAAAAACCTGTACCTTGCATGCATCCGTTTACACGTCTTGCCTTTGAGACTCCTCACAGAGTATCCAACCAAAGGTAGACACTAAAGACCAACATGCGGACTTCGTGAGGTTGCAAACCAAACGAACCTAAAGTGTGGATCCCTCGTTCGAGTGTGGTATGTTATCTTGGTTGCGATACCAAGAGCGGTTGGGCAAACTCCCATGTCGGGACCCATTTTCTAGACTGTTGCTATGCGGCGCATTGATAGAACATGGATGAGGTCACACTCGGTACGAGGGGCAAGGCCTCGGCAAAACAAGCGGACAGGGTCAGGACGTAAGTGGCCTGGTGGATGTGTAGGATGCCCTGGGAGTGGTCATGCTCAAACTCCATGCCCAAAAACACTCGGGCATGCCCGGAGGTCCATCAGATCGTAGGCAGCGTGAAGCAGGTCCTTGACGCGCTCAATGGTAGGTGCATCTGGCGACCCAATGAGGAGGTCATCGACGTAGACTAAGACGGTAATGAAGGGTTGGCCTCTCGGGCTCACGAACAGTGTGGGGTCTGAGAAGCGTGTGACTAATTTCTTGGTTCCAGCAGCGAGGCGATTGCTGCAGGCCATAGAGAGCATTTCACAATCGCTAGACCCTGTTAGTGCCTTCATCGAAGCCTAGAGGCTGCACCATGTAGAAATCCTCGCCTTCCAATAAGCCATGGAGAAAGGCATTACTCGCGTCCATCTCATGCAGCTCCCACCAGTGTTGGGCAACTGGGGCAAAGACCTGGTTGTAGTTGAATCTAGGGAGGTGAGCAAACCCCTTGGCCGTAAGACGGGCCTTGTACTTGTCCACAGATCTGTCGAGCTTCCACTTACGCCAAAGGACCCACTTGGTGCCGATGGTCTTCCGGTCTGGTGGTCTACGAGCTCGTAGACCTTGTGTTGCCGGATGGAGGCAAGATCATCGGCAAGTGTAGCCTCCTAGTGTGCGGCTTCAGGAGAAACTTGAGCCTTGCGTAGGGTGGCCTGGTCCTCCGGGCGTACCGTGGAACGGACAGTGGAGGCGTGTTCATCGAAATCCCCACGTGGTATGCACGTGAGCATGGTCGTGACGGCGTGTTCGTGCTCTTGATGGAGCATGGGGTTGTCTAGCGCCAATTCCGGTTGAAGATCTGCAATGATGGCCAATGTGGCCAAGCCAAGGGCCTTGGTGCCTGGGTCCCCACAAACGACTATGGGAGAGTGTGCCGGAAGGCAAGGAGCCTCGTAGAGTGACAAGGGGTCATAGCGCGAGAGTGCGCGGGACGGCGGCCTGTGTGCTCATTGATGGCCTGGGTCGGAGGATCCCGCCCGGGCCACGGGTGAAGCGTGGCTGGTCGGGAGGCGAAAGGGAGGGACCGGTTGGGAGTGAGTCGATCAGTGTCTCTGGCGCGTCCTGGGATAGCCACTCCGTAGACGGTCTAACTGATGCAGACGGGGTCATCGGCCTTGCCCCCGAAGAGTCAGCTCATGTGGAGGGATCAACAGACACGAATGGGACGGCTGGCCCGGAGGGGCAAGCGGACGCAAACGGGGTGGCTAGCCCGGAGGGGCAAGCGGACGCATATGAGACGGCTGGCCCGAAGGGACTGGCAGACACGGACGTGGTGGTTGGCCCTAAGGGACGAGTGGATGCAGACGGGGCAACTGGCCCGGAGGGACCAGCGGATGTAGACGAGGGGGGCTCGTCCGGATGGACCAACGGATGGAGACAGGGTGGCTGGCCAGGAGGGGCTATCAGACACAAACGGGGCAGTTGGCCCTGAGGGACCAACGGATGTAGACAGAGCAGCTGGCCCAGAGAGACCAGTGGATGCACACAGGGCGGCTCGCCCAGAGGAGCTAGCAGACATGGGCAAGCCTTAGCAGAGGTAGAGGATGTGTCGCCAAGAAGTGGCAGGATGGAGGATGGAATCCCCACTCCCCCATGCAACGGGAGGGACATCAACAAGCCAAAGCGAATGAGATCATGGGAAAACAGGTCCTCAAAGAAGAAGGCATCCTCAGACTCAATAATGTAGTGCCGAGAAGGATCCCAAAAGTGCCAGGCTTTTGTCTGATGCAAGACGCCAAGAAAGGTGCAGGGACGCCTGTGGGGGGCAAGCTTGCCACCCTACTGTGGGACGCACAGCCACACGATGGCCACGGAACCCAGACACGACTGGGGAAGAGGTCGGCGTGCTTGCCACACCAACGTTGGTACAGCGTGGACTGGTGGGGAAGGGGTCCGTGGGGAATCCGGTTCCAGACCCACGTCAAGTAGGCCATGGCCTCAAAGTAGAACCCGTTGGAGAGACCGCATTTGACTCCCATGGTGCGCACGACGTCCCCTGTGGTGTGGTTCCATTGCTCGGAGACGCCGTTCTGGGCAAGTGTGTAAGCTATCGATGTCTCATGATGGATCCCGCGGGAGGCGAAGAAGGTAGTGGTCTCACCCATGAATTCACCATTGCAATCAGTGTAAAAGGGGCGTAGGGGATGACCGCACTCATGTTTTGCACCAACGAGCCAGTGGCGAATGGTGGGAGCAACATCACTCTTCTACGGAAGGCAGAAGACCCAGCGGTAGCGGGAGAATTCATCAGTGAGGATAAGGACATAGCGTCCGTGCTCCCCGATAGAAACCGTGGGAGGAGGGCCCATGACATTGGAGTGGACTAGGTTGAGAAGGGCAGATGCACGGGAGGTGGACAGGGGGTAAGTTGAGCGGTGCATCTTTCCCTGTGCACAGTCGATGCACATAGTGGGACATGTCACGGGAAAGGAGGTAGGGTCAAGGCTTGTGGCTGGCTAGCTGCGGAGCATGCTGTCGATGGCACCCGAGTGAACGTGGCGGAGGCGGCGTTGGAGAAGGCGGGTGTACTATGGGGAGAGCACACTGGTGACAAACACGTGGCCAGTGTTGGCTGACAGGGAGGAAAAACAAGGGGCGTGCCACGAGTTGCCACAAGTAGTGGCGTGTAGGACGACACAACCAGACGGACTCAACGACACAATGCCAACACCACACGAGTGCAAGGCGTCCATGCTCATGCAGTCGAGGGCAGTGACAGACACGAGGCTCAGCTCAAGACCAGAGACAAAGAGGACACCGGTCACAAAGACGTCCCCAGTGGGACCACGGAAGCGAACAACGCCGACACCGCAGACAGGTAACACCTGACCAGAACCTGTCTGAACACCTGATACATGAGCAACGCGACTAAGGACACTGAACGCCTCACGTGAGGCTCTCATGTGATGTGTAGCTTCAAAGTCGATAATCCAGGTCTTGGCTGGATCCTGGACCGGCGTTGCCACATTGATAACCGACACATGACAGTGAGCGAGTAACGTGTGCGATGGATGAGGACGCGAACCAACACTGCCAGTCATCTAGCCATGCGACGTCATCATTAAGAGGATTAGGAGGGGAGGGCAAGGGAGATGACGGGACAGGCGAGGATCCAGGACATGACCGTAACTCAGTCTCTGACATCCAAGATAGGGTAGGGGAACACACGGTGATGCAATTCCCACTTCCCTAGGGTGGAGGGCGGGGCAATCCGAGCTAGAGCATGATGAACTACTCCAACTGGAACTCACGGGTGGAAGGTCCATGGGAGTAGACCGACTGCGACGTGATGGTGCTTGAGCGGAGAAGGGAGGATGGATGCGCCGATGACAGAGGAAGGGGCGCCAACGGCTGTGGATGGTGCTCCTACAAGGCTGGTGATGACATAGTAGGTGGGACCTTCGGAGGGGTAGAACTGACAGGCAAGGTGGATGCAGCAGGGTTGGCGATAGCTACAATGGCGGTGACGAGACGGCACTTGTGCTAGCAACGCACGGTGGCGATGACGCGCGCCTCATCCGTCGGTAGCTAGCATGTTTACCACCCGTGTCCTGGCTGACTACAGTTGTGGTAGACCGAGTTGCCCTCACTGGCAACCGTCCTCTGCTACTGTGGTCCCTTGATCTTCTTGCCCCTGTACTTCTTCTTCTCAAAGGAGGAGTCGGTGGAGGCAGCTGCTTTGGGAGTGATGATGACCATGGAGGCGATGGGAGGGAAGGCGATGGTCTCGAAGCATTGGACGTGTGACTCCAGGCGACCCTCCTCAATTTTGAGGAAGAGCTCATAGGCCCAGGACACAAGGGTGCCTTGTGTCCCCATCGCAACAAGAACGCCTTGACTATAGTGGAAGAAGACGTCACCAAACAAGTCAGTGGTGCCGCGCTTGATGGTGAGAAGCACCGCCAAAGGGG
>SZWC01009074.1:67485-82485 GCA_023375785.1 Penium margaritaceum
GTCGGTGGAGGCAGCTGTTTTGGGAGTGATGATGACCATGGAGGCGATGGGAGGGAAGGCGATGGTGTCGAAGCATTGGACGTGTGACTCCAGGCGACCCTCCTCAATTTTGAGGAAGAGCTCATAGGCCCAGGACACAAGGGTGCCTTGTGTCCCCATCGCAACAAGAACGCCTTGACTATAGTGGAAGAAGACGTCACCAAACAAGTCAGTGGTGCCGCGCTTGATGGTGAGAAGCACCGCCAAAGGGGTTGGAGCAGTGTCGCCGAGGCGTCTGAGGATGTCCTTTGACCGCTGCCAATAGGTGGTGACCGACTCTGTCGCCCCCATGTGGAGGGAGTTAAACCCCCGGAGCAGGTGGCTCCTTTTGGCCTCATAGCAGAGGCAATGGGGACGCATCAAGACGTGCCATTTCGCTACGGGATCCGGAGTTCTCCCGACGGTGAAGTCGCCGAGGAAGGGTTCAAGGGCGTGTCACGCTAATGAAGGGGCGACGGGGATGAGGGCGCGGACAGCACGACCGGCGTCATACAGCTACCCTGCATGGTCGGGCTTGTACGGGAGGATGTAGTATGGCCAAAGGCCCTCGCCCTGAGTCCATATCTAAAAGCTGAGCTTCCAGCTCTGGAACTAGTTGCTGGCCTGGATATATGGCAGCGGGGACTCAGAGTCCTTTGGCCTACAACCAGCACCCAGAGTAGGGCCAAGGACCGACGCTATAGTCTACTACTCGCCCTGGGTCTATTTCTATGCCAGGTATCGTGTGGCGTCAGAGACAGCAGGATTAGCGTAGTGGGAAGGGTGGAAGGCCGGCAGAGCATTCCCATGGCTTTGTGGTCTGGACGGTTGCAGCGCCGCAACCGTCTGCGTCAGCTTAGCAAACTGCTGGCGACTGGCAGCCAACGGGTTTGGTAACGTGCTGCTACTACTAGCGATGATGCTCACAGGCTGATGCTATTGTTACTGTTGTTGCTGTGGTTGTGGCTGATGTAGCGGCTGTTGCAGTGGTGGCTGCTATTGCTGCGGTAACATCTGTTGTTGTTTTATCTATTATGATTACTGTTGCTGCTATGACTGTTGCTGCTGCTACTACAATTGTAGTGGCTATTGTTGTTGTCGTGGCAGCTGTTCTTGTTGCTAATGCAGCGGGTGTTGTTGCAGCGGTTGCTACTGTTGTTGCACTTGCTGTAACAACTATAGTTGCTAGAGAAAAGGTGGACCAGAGGGTCCTTCAGCAAAGGAAGACCCGACCCCGCAAGGGCTTTCAGCCATGGTGAGCCTAGGGTATGCTCCTTTTGTTCTCCCCTTTGATTTTTTCTGGGTTGCTTACGTCAACACTAACGTAAGCAGTGATTGCAAAAGTGACATCAGCCGAAGACAACTGACGTTAGCAACGGTTGCTGCATTGCTACGGTAGCCCTTGCTACAATTGCTTGTATTGCTGCTTTTGCTTTACTACTACTGCTGCCGTTGCTGCTATGCTACTGTTGCTACTACTTCTGCTATTAGCATCAAAGCTGTGTGCCTTTGGTTGCTGCTCCGCTATTACTCTGCTGTTGTATCTGTTACTTCTACGGCTACCATAGCTGCTGTAGCTGCGTTTTTTTTTGCTACTGCTCTAGTGGCCGCCACCACCATTGCTGCACCTGCTATGGTTGTACTGCTACTGCTGCTGTGCAATTACGCAACTGCACAACGGTGGCTTTTGGCGCGGTTGCTTCTGCTACACGGTTGCGCGGCTTTTGTTGTTGCTACTGCTACACGATTGCATAACTGCTAAGCTGTGCAATGGTAGCTACTGGTGCTACTACCGTTGTTCCACGGTTGTGCGACTGCTATTACTGTTGCGTAGCTACGACTGCATAATAATGGCAGCTGCTGTGGCTGTTGCTGCGTAGCTGCTGCTGTTGCAACTACTACTATGGCCACAGATATCAAGTGCAGATCTACTCAGATGTGCAACACAAATCTGATTTTGCTGCTGCTGCGGCTGCAATGCTATCGTAGCAGAGAGGAGATGGGGAAAGATGGGACACTTTCCTTGTCTGTGGCACCGTCGCCGCGTGCGTTGGTGCAGTCACAACGTCGCCAGTCACATTGCCTGTCTGCCAACATCGCCGCCATCGCAGGATCAGTGTTGCACAGAAACTTTTGGTAGCATTTCCCCCACATTGGGAGCATTCTGACGATGCCACCCGGCAGGGCCAACTCTTCCAGGAAACATCCGACATAGTTTCCCTTGCACAGGCACGTTTCTAAGTCCTCTGGCATTGATTGGGACCTGTACGCCTCGCTGATGCTCAACTCTGCTGCTTCTACTGCGCTCTGGCTCTGATACCAAACTGGAAATTCTAGACTAGTGCGGCGTGTTTAGGCGGTACATCGCTGGAGTAGGCATGGCCCCACGCTCGTTACACTGCACTGCTGCCTCCTTCCGCAGCTCTGAGTCTGTGATAGAGAAAGTTGTGTGCTGAGGAGTTAGCACTAGAATGGCATACAAAGCTGGAAAACACTTCTTAGCAACTGAGAATGAACAACAATGGGAGACCCCTCCAAGAACTACTCCTCCCTTAGATCTGTAGAGCTTGTTACTCAGCTTTCGAGCCAATCAGAAACATGACCTCTTTTCTAGCAGGTAGCGTTTTCTCGGTGAGCCCTACTTGACATCCGCCAGCCCGAAACCCAGGCGTCGTCCGTTCTCCCTAAAAACTGGACCATACCAAAATACCCATGCTGCAAACGCAGTCATGCGGTCAATATCACCTAGAAAAATGGCGAACAAAGAGTTATGGCTACCTAAACCCATGCAACGCCTAGGCTAGTCCCCGGTTATATCAGTGCCTGAACTACCTGAAAATCAGACCACAAGCAGAACATGACGCTACAATAGCAACCGTGCAGACAGATCTTGCACAGGACGTGAGAAGACAGCATGTGTCGTGGCAGTGACTGCCAGCGGCATGACTGCTCAAGAGGCTTGCCGATGGAGCTGAGCACGTCATGCGTCTGAGAGAAGAGGCTCCAGCAAATTGCGTGCAGACCTCAGCGTGCGTCGGCTCCACCAGACGACACTCCAGCAGCTTTGCATCTCGCCGTCAGTCATCTCCAAGCCTGTGTACACAAGCTGGGAGGACACAACAGAGCACAATGATAGATGCGCAAAAACCAACAATACAAAATCGAATTTTGTGGGTAATCCCTAACAGAGCACATGTACCCTTGTAAGTGTGGGCCTCTGTATGCTTTTATTTTTGGGTTGTTATACTGGAGACGTCCATGGCGATTTCCCTACAGTGACGCGAAGGGAAAAAAGCATTCGCACTTTTTTTTACCACTTAGTTATTGCACGTTTTGTGATTGCACTTTCATGAACCTCCACAAACTGCAAGAGTTCCGATTTCACCGTATTACATATACATACTCATAACCAAAGCTGTCCAAAGAAAACGCTCATCCATTACTTTATTTTTTAGTCATCAATGAGCAAGAGGTGGAGCAACTATCATGTAGTGGAAATGCCTCCTCCGACGTTCCACTACTCATGTGGAAGGAGACATATTTGTTTAGACATTAAAATGATTATTAGCAAAAGGGATGCCAACAGATGCATTTTCTCCTGTCTTTTCAACCATGTGTACAAGTACTGATTTCTCATTTCTCATCTGCATCGATCAAGGCTATTTGGAGATAAAGTTTCACAACGTGGTCATCTTGACAGTCATCTCCTTCATAAGCCTCTATCGAATCATACCCTACCGCTAGGGTGGTGCAAAATCAATATCGCATTTGGCAATATCGCCAATATCAATACTGAACTATCGACATCGATAATGATATCGATATCGATATTGATATCAATATCGATATCAATATTGATATTGAGGTACAGGGGTGGGACCCCCCAAAAAACAATATCAAAACATCCCCCAAACAAGCAATATTTCGATTTTTTCAGTTCGATATCTTTCAATATCGATCTAAAAATTGTTGTTATCAAATTGAAATCCGATGATATCATTTTTCTAGGGGCATTGAGCCTTGGTGGAATACGAGGACTCCACCACGGTCTCATTTCTCTTTCTCATTTACTTCACTCTCTATCTTAGCTTACAGATTTCTTGCAATTGTACTTTTTGGGGGGGGCTCTCAGTTCACTGAGGAGGGAAACCACAGCACATGAACTTTTTTAGTGCCCTTCCTCTTGCGCTCTCCCTCTCTCTCTCTCTCTCTCTCGCGCGCTCTCTCTCTCTCTCTCTCTCGCGCGCTCTCTCTCTCTCTCTCTCTCGCGCGCTCTCTCTCTCTCTCTCTCTCGCGCGCTCTCTCTCTCTCTCTCTCTCGCGCGCTCTCTCTCTCTCTCTCTCTCGCGCGCTCTCTCTCTCTCTCTCTCTCGCGCGCTCTCTCTCTCTCTCTCTCTCGCGCGCTCTCTCTCTCTCTCTCTCTCGCGCGCTCTCTCTCTCTCTCTCTCTCGCGCGCTCTCTCTCTCTCTCTCTCTCGCGCGCTCTCTCTCTCTCTCTCTCTCGCGCGCTCTCTCTCTCTCTCTCTCTCGCGCGCTCTCTCTCTCTCTCTCTCTCGCGCGCTCTCTCTCTCTCTCTCTCTCGCGCGCTCTCTCTCTCTCTCTCTCTCGCGCGCTCTCTCTCTCTCTCTCTCTCGCGCGCTCTCTCTCTCTCTCTCTCTCGCTCTCTCTCTCTCTCTCTCTCTGTTTCTCTCTCTCTCTCTCTCTCTCTCTCTCTCTCTCACTCTCTCTCTCTCTCTCTCTCTCTCTTTCTCTCCTCCCTCTCTCTCTCTTTCTCTGGGGTGCATGCAGCAACACTAGTCATGGAGAATGGGTGAAGGACAAGGGGCACCCTGCCAGGAGTCGACTCATGTCATGGTTTGTAGGAGCGGGGGGTAGTCGCCAAGCGCAGGCATCATCTTCACTGTCCACCGGTTTGGGGAACAAGGGTTTGGTTGGAAGGGGAAGAGGGAGACCTGCAGCTGGTGGTGTTGCTGATGGTGCTGCTGGTGTTGCTGGTGTTGCTGGCTCTATTTACAAGTTGCAGCTGTGGGGCTAGGGAATCCAAAGGGGAAGCAAGCAATGCCAATGATGGATCGCGCTCGGCAGCCCACCCAAAGCAAACCTTCATCACCGGCCGCTTTACCCACTGAAGTCAATAATGTTGTGGTGGCGGTGGTTGGTCTAAAGGGGCTGGCAGCTGCGGTTGTAGCAGATGCATCCAACGTAGGCGCAGCAATGGTTTCAACGCCTGGGACTGCAGAGGGTGCGACTAGGGATGGTGTTGAACCTGCCGATACGGGGAGAGGGAGCGGCGACAAAGGCGATCAGAGTGTAGGGATGCAGTTTTATGCGCTACAGAGTTGCATGAAGCAAGTGGGTGACAGTATGGAGGTAAGGAGCAGTGCACAGGGAGGGGGGAGAAGTGGGACAGGCGACAAAGATGGTGGGGGGGAGGAGATTGGTGGAGAGGAGGAGGTTGGCGAAGGTGGACAAGATGGGGGAGATGGGGTGAGTGACAGTGATAGCGACGACCTGGATGGGCCACGGATCAACATCAATGATAAGACCATTGATGTCATGGTGCGGTGGCATGAAGTAATACGGTTTGAGGTGTGGGGGTATTGGAAGAGGAAGGAGAGGCGTATGAAAGAGAAAATCATGAAGAAATGAATGCGGGCAAGGAGCGTGCTCTGAGGGAGAGAGAGGCTAGTGAAGAGGCCAGTCGCAAACGACTTGTTGGTGCAAGTGCAGCTTGGGTAGAGAAGGCAACATGTGAAAATGAAGGTGGGGAAGGCAGGGTGGAAGATTCGAGAGAGGAGGCTGAAAAGGAGGCTGAAGCTAAGGAAAAGGAGTATGTCGGGGTGCGACGAAGGGCAATGGTGGAGGCACAGCGGAAGATACTATAGCTAGCCGAGTTTGAGGGGTTTTTCCGCCCCGCAGTGAGAGGTCCAGAGGGGGAGCAGTCATTGTTGGATTTGCTGGACACACCAGTTGGGGAGGGGGAGGCAGACAAAGGGAAATGGCGGATGGAGGATGAGGAGGAGGAAGTTGATGTGTTTGACCCTATGCAACTGCAGCGGGCAACGCGGGGGGTGTTGGTTGGTGATCCACATAAGGTGCCCCCCTTTTAGTTTTATCGGCAGTGTGCACTCCTCGAGGGGGCTAGTCTAGACCCAGAGGAGATGCCACAGTGAGTAAGGGAAGCATTTATGAAGAAGCGAGAATCATTCAAGAGTGGGGGGCAGCTGTGGAGCTATGGAAAGAGCGACCATGGATGCTTGAATAGTACGTGTGGTATGACATGGTTGTGGAAGATGCACCAACAAGGCTTGCGCTATGGGAGAAGATGGGGTGGGACAGGCCAGTTGGTGTGGAGATAGACATCATGGAGGAGGTGGAAGTGCTTTTGGGAGGCACGTGGTGCAAGAGGGCGGGGCAGGCTGGGACGAGAGTGCAATTCTTCACGTCCACCACAAAGGGAAGGGGGGCTGGGAGAGGGATGGGTGAGAAGGGGAAGAAGCGCAGGGAAACAGTTATAGAAGAGGATCGTGAAGAGGAGAAAGATGTCACATGGAAACCCACTCGTGAAGGGGGCGAGGATGAGGACGTGGCCGAGGTGGACAAGGACAGGAACAAGGTGGCGGTGGAAGGTGGTGGGGGTCGGCAGTTGGCTAGTGCAAATCTTCCACGCACAGCATAGACAAAGTCAAGTGGAGGATCCACTTGGAGGAGGGTGGATCCACCTTTTGTTCCTCCAAAGGCAACAACGAGAGGATTGGGGGGGAACAAGGTTTGGCTTGAGAACATTGTGTGGTTGGAGGGTTGGAACGAGGTGCAATATGAAGCAGCATGCAGAGAGGCTGCTACATTGGCCAAGCCAAGGAAGCCGCGGTACATGAGGGTCTTGGAGAGGAGTGAGAAGGCACCAGAGAAGTACACGTGCATTTTCAAGTCAGAGGAGAAGGTAGTTGATCATTCAAGCCAGAGTAACCTCAAGCCGCATCTCAAGTCGTGCCAGAAGAAGCATGCGTACGAATTCTTCCATCCACCAGGGGAGGAGGAGTCACACAGTCATGGGGCTCCAGTTCAGAGGGGTGTGGTGGGGAGTAATCAGCAACGACCGGCACTTGGAATGTATGAGGCGGGTGTGAGTGGATCTAGGGATCTCCTTTCGCAATATCTAGTGGCATTGGGTGTCACAGTGGTTGAAAAAGATGAACCCTCGAGCTACAGTTCCCACACGACACGACCTACCTGCAGGCATCTATAGTGACTATGGGGTGTACAAGGTGCTGATGAGGGTGAAGCTGTTGAGGGCACATTCCAACCAGTCCTTGGTAACTGATTTTTGGACGGGAAAGAACCGACGATCGTACTGTTGACCTGATATGCTCCTTGTCCATGGCTGATATTTGGACAGGCACAGGATGGACTAGGCATGGACTGCTCCCTTGGAGTAAGTCCCCTAAGTCTGGTACAGATAGACAAGGCATGCACTGCTCCTTTGGAGCAAGTCGCCTTGTTCTAATCTGGATAGTATAGCCAGCAAACACTACCTAGGAGAACTCCTTGTGGCTTAGACGTTCCAGAGATAGACTTTGGAGCGAGAGGTCATTCGGGTCAAATCCCAACCCTAATGACTAATTTTCTTTGTGACCAAAAGGGGGACAGGAAGGTTCTGAGAGACATCTTAGAATATTCCAAGGTCCTTCCTGGTGGTTGGCGCCACTTGGCAGTCACAGGGAGTGCCATGTAGGCAGGGGGGATGACACAATCCAGATTGCCCCCAAAGTGGCTCATCCAAGGAGCCACTGCGCGCCTAGGCTAGAGGCTGGCTCTAGGACTATAAGGACCTGTCAGTTGCCTGTCATTCAGTACAGTTCTTACCTTTGAGACTCCTAACAGAGTTGTCCACCAGAGGCAAACACTAAAGAAGCATTGGTTGGTCTAAGCCCAAGGAGTTCGCTCCTCGCGCGAAAGTGACCAGGTGCTAAGGACACAGTGCAAGGAAGTGATTCCTATGAACTGCTCAGTGTGGAACCTTGCCTCTGAGGGTGATATCATCTCTTGGTTGCAATACCAAGAGTGGTCGGCGGGAACCATTGTGTCAGAACCCGTTTTCTAGACCGTCGCCTCAGGCAGGTTGACAAAAGAGTTATGGGCCCACACTGATTAGTTGTAAGGCACGCTTCTGCGCGCTCTCTCGCCCTCTCTCTCTTGCAGCGCGCATCAGCTCCATCAGCTCCATTTGCTCCATCAGCTCCAACGGAGGGTGCTGGCACTTAGCGAACAAGGGCCAAGGATAAGCTCCACCCTTGGAGGTACGACCCTTGGGCCCAAACCAGGATAAGCTCTGCCCTTGGAGGCACGACCCTAAGTTCGCTAGTGTGCGTTCTTCTCTATTTGCAGGTGATCAACGGCTAAGGGGTAAGCGACGGATCTGCACCTTCTAAACCGGTAGCAGACAAAAGCCTCTATTAGCCTACATCGGCCTCAGCAAAGGAGAGAAGCAGAGAAGCAGTATGACGACACCCGTGACGCTCACTCTCGAGCAGGTCAACGATGGGATGTCAAAGTTCACAGGGTTTGGTTTTCCCTTGTGGAAATGGAAATCTGAGATTCTCATGAGGGTGCGTGCCTACTTGAAGATGTTCCTTGGAGAAGAGGTTGAACCTCCAAAAACAGATCCTGGATATGAAGCGTGGAGTGTCAAAAATGACATGGCTCTTACGATTCTTGTGACATCAGTGCATGAGTCACAGCATGTCTACCTCCAAGGTATCACACGTGCATCAAAAGCTTATGAGAAGCTTGCACGTGTACACCAATCAACGGCTCTTGCAAATCGTCTTTTCATCCTTCAAAAGCTGATTTCGATGAGGCCGAGCAAGGGAGAGTCGATTCCGGACTTCCTGTTGCAGTTTGAAGGACTGCTGCAATAAGTGACCCAAATGAACTACAAAATCGACACCAACATGCAGGCCATGATCCCCCTCATGGCGCTACCTGAAAGTTGGGGTCCTCTGATCACCTTCTTTGGCGGTTAGAAGGAGGAGGATTTGACGTATGAGGTAGTGTCCGAGTACATGCGCAACGAGGCCATGCATCGCAGCGGTAGTGAGGTTAACATTTCAGCCTATGCTGCATAGTACGGTGGTCGTGGCAACAACTCCTCTTCTGGTCAGAGCAGTAGCAAAAGCGGTGGCAGTGGAGGAAAAGGCAATGGTGACGGTGGAAACAGTTCAAAGCGTCCTGAGAATTGCCATAAATGTGGCAAGCCTGGGCATTGGGCACGAGAGTGCAAGGCTCCCAAGAAGGAAGACGGAGATCATGGTGGTAGATATGAGGGCAAAAGAAAGGGTAAGGAGTTCACGAACATGATGGCTGAGAGCATGCCGGCAACCAAGGGAGCGGCATTGCTCAAGCGTGGAGCCTACGGACTCGACTCTGGCACAAACCACCACTCTTCAAGAGAGAAGGATGGGTTCATCTCCATTGGAGACACTGAACGTTGCTTCAGGTGTGCCAATGGCAGCCTTGTCCATGCACAAGGCAAGGGAGATAAGTTGATCAGCATCAACGTGAACGGTGTTGAAAAAGACTTGAAGCTGGAGAACTTCGTCTACATGCCGTCTTTTGCGGCAAACCTCTTGTCAGTGTCCAAAATCACGGACCACGACATGACGGTCGTCTTCACGGAGGAGGAGGCCGTGATTGTCAAGAACAAGGAAATCAAGATCTCATATCCCAAGGAGAGTCTTGTCGCACAGGTCCCAAGAGTTGATGGGTTCAACGTGCTATAGACCAAACCCCTTGAGAGTACAAATGAGGGATATGCAGCGATTGAAGAGCCCAAATCTCCAAAGCCTGATGTTGCACTACAAGCCGTCACCATGGCGGCCAACTCCACCAACATAGATGCTGAGCTGTGGCACAAGCGGTTTGGCCATGTGGCCGACAGCACACTACAAGCTATGCAGCAGCACGAAGTGCTTCACGGGATGGAGGCGTACAAGGCCAAGGATGAGGGAAAGTGCTAAAAGCTGTGTGAGCCATGCCTCCAAAGCAAGGCAAAGAGAAAGCCCTTTGAGCGTAATGGGCAACATGCGGCAGCAGTATTGGAACTGATTCACTCTGATGTGTGCGGACCATTTTGCACCCCTTCGAACGGCGGCAATAAGTATTTCTTGACCTTCATCGATGACCACAGTCGCAAGATGTGGATCTACTTCCTCAAGACAAAGGGAGAGGTCAAAGAGAAACTGCAAGAGTTTGTCGCGATGGTAGAGCAGAAGACAAGCAAGAAGGTCAAGGCATTGCGCACGGACAATGGTGGTGAGTACGAGGCGTGCAAAGGTTGGTTGAGCCAACACGGCATCAACCACCAGACCACCACGCCTTACACCCCCCAAAGTAATAGCGTTGCCGAGCGGATGAACCAGACTATCCTCGGCATGACAAAAAGCATGCTCTTCGACGCCAAACTGCCACCTCGCTTCTGGGCAGAAGCTGCATGAACTGCTTGCTACCTTGTGAATCTCACTCCGGTAGCCACGCTTGGAAGGCGTGGTAAGAAGCAGCAAGAGAAGCAGCTCAGGACGCCACAGGAGGCTTGGTCAGGGAAGAAGCCAGATGCCTCACACTTGAGGGTCTTTGGCTGTACTGCCTGGGCAAAGGTCCAAGGAGGAGAAGGAAGTGGCAAGCTGGATGCACGTGCTCGTAAGTGTGTAATGGTCGAATACAACACCCTACACAAGGTGTAAATGTTGTGGGACCAAGCGGTTGGAAAGCTCATCAAGAGCCGCGATGTGGAGTTTGATGAAAGGACGCTCGGCAAAGGAGAGTCGCTGGACCCTGTCCATGCTCCCAAATCAAGAGAGTGGGTTGTGTTGCTCGAGTCAGGTGATCAGGCACCAGAAAATGGGCAGATGGTGCCAGTCAAGGATGGTGCTGCAGGGAGAGTGGCTGTGTAGGCTGACACAGCGACGGACTCTAACACTGAGTCTGAGTCGTCCGAGGCCTCTGAGTCAAACTCTGAGGCCGGTGGCTCTTCCTCAAACAGCGGATCACTGGTAGCGCAGGAGCAACAGAAGCAATTAAGCCTTGAAGCACCACTAGCAACACTCCAGTGTAGTAGGCGCCAGAAGAAACCTCCACCCAAGTACGATGCTGAGAGTGCAGAATAGACCGGACTCAGCTGGTCATGCTTGGCTCAGGGAGAGCCTGTGACCGTAACGGAGGCTATGAACATGCCAGATGCGGCCGAGTGGAAGGAGGCAGTGGATAGCGAACTCGCATCCATTGAAGAGAACGGAACATGGGTTCTGGTGGACAGGCCCCCAAGGGTGCACATGGTGGGGCCAAAGTGGGTACTCCGGAAAACGTTCAAGTAGGATGGTACTATCGACAAGTACAAGGCAAGAGTTGTGGCGAAGGGGTTTTCCCAGCGTGCAGGCTCAGAGTACGAGGAGACCTTCGCGCCTGTCGTCACCTTTGCCTCCATCAGATCCATATTGGACATCGCTGCTGCAAAAGATCTGGAGGTCCACCAGATGGATGTCAAGACAGCTTTCCTCTACGGGAAGCTAGACAAAGAAATGCTGATGGAAGTGCCCGAGGGAGTGAAAGCTCCAGAGGGCAAGGTTTGCAAACTGGTCAAAGCACTCTACGGGCTGAAACAGGCCCCAAGGATGTGGTACAAGGAGATGGACGGCTTCATGGTCGAGCTCACCTTCACACACTACTAGAATGACCCTAGTGTCTATGTGTAGGAGGATGAGCAAGGCTTGATGTTGGTTGCACTATACGTGGATGACCTGATCATCTGCTTGTCATCGGTCGAGCTGTTGAACAAGCTAAAGACAAATCTCAGAAACAGGTTCGAGATGAAGGACATGGGTCCGCTCGAGTTCTACCTCGGGATAGCCGTCCACCGCAATCGAGCAGCAGGCACCATCGAGCTGAACCAGACCAAGTACATCATGGAGGTCCTCAAGCGCTACAACATGGAGGACTGCAAGCCCGTCAGCACACCCATGACAACAGACATCAAGCTCTCCTCCTCCATAAGCTCAGCACAAAAGCAGAACGGTGAGAGATGGAGAACACGCCCTGACATTTGCTATACTGTGGGACAAGTGAGCAAGTTTGTGACCAATCCAGGGCCACATCAGTGGCAAGTAGTCAAGCGCATCATGCGCTATCTACAGAAGACCCGACACATGGGACTCCAGTTTGGAGACCAAGAAGGATCTGACCCGTTGCGGCTGGTGTGCTACACAGACGCCGATTGAGGAGGAAGAATCGATGACAAAAAGTCCACCTTGGGCTTTGTGTGCCTCTTGAACGATGGTGCAGTCTCTTGAACAAGAAGAAAGCAAGACTGTGTCTCCCTCTCTACCACTGAGGCAGAGTATATCGCTCTATCAGAAGCATGCAAGGAGACACAGTGGCTACGCAGTTTGTTTGCCGAGATGAAAGTGCCACAAACGGGGGCAACAGAGGTCTGCATCGACAACAAGAGCACCATGAAAATGGCACACGATGATGTCATCTCCTGGCGGACCAAGCATATCGACATCAGGTACCACTACTCACGCGACCTGGTCGCAAAGGAGATCGTGGACCTGGAATACATGGAGACCAGGAAGATGTTCGCAGATTGCATGACAAAGGCACCGGACAGCAAATTGCACTCTGCAGGTACTCGAGGCATCAGTATGGTCAACGCATCGGACAAAGACTGAGGCCAAGACTGCTGGAGAGAGGAGAGATCTCACAGCTAATGGATAGAGGTGCAAGGGAGAGTTTGTTGACCTGATATACTCCTTGTCCATGGCTGATATTTGGACAGGCACAGGACGGACTAGGCATGCACTGCTCCCTTGGAGTAATTCCCCTATGTCTGGTCCAGATAGACAAGGCATGCACTGCTCCTTTGGAGCAAGACCCCTTGGTCTAATCTGGATAGTATAGCCAGTAAACACTACCTAGGAGAACTCCTTGTAGCTTAGACGTTCCAGAGTTAGTCTCCAGAGCGAGAGGTCACTGGGTCAAATTCCAGCCCGGTGACTTATTTCCTTTGTGACCAAAAGGGGGACAGGAAGGTTCTAAGAGACATCTAAGAACATTCCAAGGTCCTTCCTAGTGGCTGGCACCACTAGGCGGTCACAGGGAGTGCCATGTAGGCAGGGGGGATGACACAATCCAGATTGCCCCCAAAGTGGCTCATCCAAGGAGCCACTGCGCGCCTAGGCTAGAGGCAGGCTTTAGGACTATAAGAACCAGTCAGTTGCCCATCATTGAGTACAGTTCTTACCTTTGAGACTCCTAACAGAGTTGTCCACCAGAGGCAGACACTAAAGAAGCATTGGTTGGTCTAAGCCCCAAGAATTAGTTCCTCGCGCGAAAGTGACCAGGTGCTAAGGACATAGTGTAAGGAAGTTATTCCTATGAACTTCTCAGTGTGGAATCTTGGCTCTGAGGGTGATATCATCTCTTGGTTGCAATACCAAGAGCAGTCGGCGGGATCCATTATGTCAGAACCCGTTTTCTAGACCGTCGCCTTAGGCAGGTTGACACGTACTTGGGGGTGATGGTGCACTGGATCGACGAGGAGTACAAGCACCAAACAGGCACCTTGGACTTTGTCGATGTGCCTGAGCGGCAGATTGGCAAGTACCTCGCAAAGGCATTGTACTAGGTGTTGATCACAGAGTGGAAGCAGAGTGGGCGGGTGAAAGCAATCACCTTTGACAACGCAAGCAAGAACAAAGCCATGGCGCGGAGGTTGGTGCTGCTGTACCCAAAAGAGTTTTGTGTTGAATGGTTCTTTGGGTGCTTCCTTCCATGCGCTGAATGTGTCAGTTCAATGCATGTTTTAGGGAGTGAGTGAGGGGAGGTTAGTGGTGGCAAGGGTGTGGAAGGTCATTGAGACCCTCTGCAAGTCTCCCAACTTGACACAGTAGTGGCGGGAGCTACGGGTTGACAAGGCTGGAAGGCTTGTGTTGGACACAAGGACGCGTTGGGGCAGCACGTTTAGCATGTTGTAGGCGTGGGTGGAGACGGATGTCACGCGACAGCGGTGGATGGCCTCGTGGGAGAGGGAGCAGCGACGTCCGTTCTAGCTTGAGGCAAAGGAGGATGTGATGGTGGAGGCATGGGCAGCGATGCTAGGGCCTTTTGACACGGCTAGCACGCGCATAAATTCAGAGGAAAACCCCGCCATCCACATGGTGTTGCCCAACTACTATGAGCTATGTGCCCACTTGGCTGAGAGGGGTGCTGACACATCCACCCCTACAGCACTGGTGTGCTACATTGACATCGCAGACGCCGTGTTGGAGGACTATGCGTCCTTCAAGGGGGTCACCGATGTGTGCTGGGTGGCGGTGATATTGGACCCAGGTCGGAGTTCTTCGCAAAGAGGGCTGGCATTGGCCATGAGGCGCTCGAGGTCTCCATGGCCCACCTTCAGCGCATTGCTCCACCATACCTCACCCGGGTAGTGGGGCAACGGGATGAGACAGCGGTGTTGAAGAGGTCTGCTGACAATAGGGTACAGAGCAGTGTGGGGTCTACCTCGTCATAGTGGGCCGGTGGAGCGTCGGTTCTTGTAGGTGTTGGGGGCAGCAGGGCTACCGGCACTCAGCGCTTCTTTGAGGATGAGAATGAGACATGGATGTGGCGGGGACAGGGGGTGGTGAGTAAACAGACGAGTACATGCAAAGGCACAAGAAGTAAGACAGGTCGTAGGGGCCGATCGGCTTTTGGAAGTCACATGCGATGTTGGAGGAGTGTCTCGGTCTGCGTACACTTGCATTGGACGTGTTTGCAGTGCCTGTGTTGTCAGCAGCATGCATGCAGGTTTTCAGCCAGAGCAAGGAGGTCATGGGGGAGAACAGGACTCGGCTGTCTAGTCAGACAATTTGAGCTCTCATGGCTCTGAAGTCATGGTACCGCCTGTTCCCTCTGAACTACAAGGACCCGGCTGCCGAGAGTGGAGA
>SZWC01009075.1:34882-50415 GCA_023375785.1 Penium margaritaceum
CTCTCTCTATCTCTCTCTCTCTCTCTCTCTCTCTCTCTCTCTCTCTCTCTCTCTCTCTCTCTCTCCCTCTCTCGCTCTCTCTGTGTGTGTGTGTGTATCTTTCTCTTCTCATGTTATGTACAAATATGCACTCCTCAAATTTACCACTTCCCAACATTTTCCCTCGTGTTGTTCTGTTTACTACGTAACCCTGTGCACGCCTTGCGTGCAACGTCGATGCCTTGTTTGACTTCTTCAAATGCTATGGTCAATTCGTACGGGGCTATTCTCGAGTGTCAAGGCCTCTCTCCGATCTCACTCAAGAAACCTCCGAGTAGAATGGTGGGGACCTGGGGTACATGGGTAATCCATTGGTGTCGCTCGTGACGGGTGGAAGCCACACAAACCAACACTCTTCCTGGCTAACACGGCCGTCGACGCCAGAACAAGTGAGCCAAGGCACGAAACATCTGAGTATGCAAGACCACGGTCTGTAACAGTCAACCACATACACACACACATACACACACACAACTGTTCCCCATCCAAGCACAGAGGCTAGGCTTGATGTCCCTCTGGAGCAGAATGAAAGTCACAAGGTCTTCTCAGGACACAAGTACATCCAACCAAGTGTCCGGATCTTGACCATCCGAGGAGACATACACACCATGCAAAAGTCAGACAACAAGAGGGTCTCCTCATGACACTCACGGTACCAATGTCCGGGTCTCGACCGTTACGAGAAATCCAACACGTGTCCGTATGTTGGCCACAGTAGCATCATCAACCAGCACATAGGATCATTAGGGGATGTCCTCGTAACACGGGTGCAATCCACCAAGTTTCCGGGTCTCGACCACGATGAGCATTCCAGCTCGCATGCACATGCCGCAAACAGTATGGCCACACACCAAGACACACAATCACATGGTCTCCTCGTGACACTGGTACAACAAACACTGTGTCTGGGTCTCCACCAACATAGTGTTACCATCCACATGCAATCACATGCAATCACATGCAACTGTGCAGCCACGTAGCATGAGCCACGCGCCAGCTGCTGTAGTATGCACATGGTAGAGCATAGACCCCTTATTATACATCTCCCATGACGTCGCGTCAGGTTGAGGTCCACAAAACACTCCCCCTGGGCAGATGAACCTGATGCCGATGTCCTTGATGGAGATGCTGATACCATAGCTGAAAAGAACAAATCATGGGAGATAAAACATGTTGACTCGCCATCACGCAGAGACATCTCCCCCTGTCACTTATGATTCTGCTCCCACGCTGAAAGAAGAACAAGTGTCTCCAGCTAAGGTTCTTCACGTCGCCTCTGCATCACCAGGAATGTACCAATCCTCGTGTGACTGCCAAGGGTCCCAACTCACAATCTCTCCTCTCTCCGCTCTTCCGCGATCCATCTATGTACGCCAGAGGAAAGGGAATGGACGAGCAACATGCAAGCATGGATGAAGTGGCCGAGTTGGGCTCTGAGGCGAGATAAACCACCTTGAAGTACAAGGGTGCACCGCCACAAGAGGAGGAGGGCTGGAACGACAAACCGGACCATCACACATGGATGAAGATGACAATGGAGCACCTGAAGTGGGTCGATGAAGGTGCGTGATGGAAGTAGGAGTAGAAAGAGGAGCGATGATGGAGCCATCAAGAACGAGGATAGAGGGAATTGAAGGCATGCTCACCTCTCCTCTGGTAGTGTCTCCATCTGATATCACACTTGGAGCTGATACAGGATTGTCCTCTATGATGATTCTGGGAGGTCCTGATGGTGGAACGCTCATGTTGGTAAGAGTTTTGTCCCCATGCAATGATAGTTGCTCCTGGTCGATCGTGTTGTCTGCCACATCACAAGATCCGATGATCTCCCTCAATAACGCTGCTCTCAGGGAAGCCTCGACCTCTAAATGACCAGCCGGTCTGCTTTGCTCATGCACTGCGACTACTGCCGGGCTGGTGTGAGCCAAGGTAATTTGGTGCAGCGGTACTCACTTGCAAGTACTCTACGGTGGTCGATAGCTACTTTGACAATTTCAACTTTACCTTCCCCACTCTCATGTGTTCACACGAGCTTTCTCAATGGAAAGCTACCGGGCTCATTTTCTTGATGACCTTGCATTTGTTTGTTTTTACCTTGATTGCAGAGAGCTCTTCCTTGTGCATCTGTTCCTTCTTTCAACTTGTCTTTTGGAGATGGTACAATGTCCTGGACAAACCTGGATTCAGTAATAGAGCTGCGGATATGATGTGAGCCATCCGAGTCTCTTTGTTCAGCTTACTATGACCACTGTGTTTTGTCCATGCTCGTGCACATCCTTGACGTGCACCAAGCTGGCGTCAGAGCAGCGTCAAGTGGGAGCCCCACCCATCCCGTCAGCAGCTGCCAGACAGTTGCTCCAACATCTTGTGTGCTTGCTGGAGCACTTAGCAGTTTTTCTTCACTGAAGAGTTTTCTCGGTGGACATGCCTTTTAGCATGATTTGCATGTTTTGCATTCTACATCATTGCTGGACCCATGCAAGTGCACTTAATTGTGAGGGGATACACAGTCATGAGAAACACAAAAGGCATAATAGGAAACTGCTAAGAAGCTTCCTAGCCTTGTTGCTGCTGACGTGACGACACTCTCTAATCGGCTGGCGCACTAGCAAGCAAGCAACTACAAGAAACAACAAGGGTTAGGCTAGGAAGACGTACAAAGTCTCAAAAGCTTCAATAGCTTAGGAATGACAACTGAAAAGCACACAACATTGTTGTGATTTGCACGTGCATTGTCTCACTGATCTGTGCAGGGACCTCTCGGTTGGTGTACATGTTGGTGCAAATGAGTGACTCGGCGAACGTTCACAACGGCGGGTGCTGAGCAATTGAGAGGACATGACACCGTTTTATCCTAACTGCCCATAGGCTACGGACCCTTGCTCGGATGGGATCAAACTCCTCAGGGAGTGACGGTCAGACCTGAGGTTCACTCAAGATTCCAATATTTCTCTAGGTGGGCACTGTTTCATGCACACGGGAATTAAGTAGCTCCTCCATTGCTGTGTTTAGTTGTTGTATTGAATGGGTGTTGAGCTATTGATTCCCAAAAACTTCTTGTACACGTCTTCGGTGATGTTGGCTTGTCGACTGGTGCCTCCAATCATGCCAGATGTCAAACCAATGGGTAGCGGCGGGGGCAAGGGATTTGTCTGGCCCAACGGGTCTGTCACTGGGTTGGCCGTTAGGTTTGTTGGTGATGCGTCATTTGCCACAAAAGTCACCGTTGCTGCCTTGTTTGCGTGGAGAGTGTCCCTGTTTGTGTGTTGTTGATCCTCTAGCGCTGGAGTATTCACAGGGGACTGCTTCGCGTTGCCAATTATGCTTGCTCCGTGACCGTTGTCATGAATTACCCTTTGAATGGTGGAGACATGCTAAAGATTCGTGCAAGGTTTTCGCCAACTAGTTCATGCATCGGTTGTCCCCTGCACGCCGTTGTACTGTGATACCAAGTGTTACGCCAGGTGGAATGTATGTGGTTTACAGGGATGAGGTGCGAGACAAAAGACATTTAAATGATTTGGGACAAATGGATACTTTGTATTGAGAGTTAAATGTACTTTGATGGAAAGTGTCTAGTGAGTTGAGTACATGCATATAATACCGAGCAAGGGTCCGTGGCCTATGGGCAGTTGGATGGGATGGCTTACGGGTCGACGACCCACAAGCATCGCGGTTTTATCCTAATTGTCCACGTATTTTGTCCGGTCCGCTACACTCGTATTTGAGTGCGAGGTTCCGCGTCCGACGTGCGGAAGCCTAGCGCGCCTCACTCCTAGCCAGGGGCAGTGTAGCTCGCGACAAGTGCCATGTGGATGGAGCCGGGGTTCCTGGCCAGTGGGTGTTTGGGTGGGATGGCTTGAGCTTCGGAGACCCTCAAGCACCACGCCTAGTTTGTCTAGTTGGCTAAGGATTCCATCCAATACTAGAGTATGTTGTGTGGACCTCGACCTGACGCGTCGTCATGGGAGATGCATGGCGAGGTCCATGCTCTGTTGTGAGCATCTACAACATCCCGCATGTGGCTCATGATGCGTGCCTGCATAGCTGCATGCATATGGTAGCACCCTGTTGGTTGAGACCCGGACACTTGGTGCGTTGTACCAGTGTCACGAGGAGACCATGTGATCATGTGTCTTGGTGTGTGGCTATACTGTGTGTGGCATATGCATGCGAGCTGTTGGTCGAGACCCCGAAACGTGGTGCGTTGCACCCGTGTTACGAGGAGATCCTCCCATGATCCTGTGTTTGGATGATGATACTATTATGTTGGATTGCTCATAGCGCTCGAGACCCGGGCCTTGTTACCGCCAGTGTCACGAGGAGACCATCTTGTTGCCTGACATGTGTGTGATCAACATAACAATGGTTTGTGCACGTATTCATCCCCCCTCCCATGGTCAAGACCCAGACACTTGGTAGCATGTGCCAGTGTCTAGGGAGACCTTAGGTGAGTAGCAGAGGTGTGTATGTATGATTGCCTAGTGCATATTGTGGTTTGGCATACGTTGTTCCATGCCTTCATTCATTCGTTCTGGCGTGGACGGCTATGTTAGCCACGGGGAGTGTTGGTTTGTGTTGCTTCCACCCGTCACGACCGACACTGCAAGTTTACCGATATACCCACATTCGGGGTATATGGCAGAGGAGGGCGTGACGACACGACGGGCCTCCGGACTGCACCAAGACTTCTCCAGCACGTACGACAGCACCGGCGAGACGACATCCATGCATTCTGGTAGCCCCGTGGGCTTGTCGGGAGCTACGAGAGTTTTCTCGGTGGGTTGAGACCCGCGCACCTGGTGGACTATACCGGTGCGACGAGGAGACCCGGTGGCTGTACTAGCGCTTCCGATGTTCGAAAAGCGGTATGTGATTTCTGGACGTTGATTTTGAGATGTTTTGGCACTGTTCCTATTTTCTCGGTGGTCGAGACCCGGGTACTCGGAGAGCTGTTCCAGTGCCTCGAGGAGACCACCGTTATTGTTATCGTATTGTGCGTAGTATGTTCTCCCCACTCACCCGTTTGGGCTCAGCGGGGGTGACAGGGCCCGGTGCGGCTAGCTGCCGGCGCCCCTACTTGAGCCATTAGGGGCTCATTTGTTCTCTCTCCTTCTTCTTTATATCCAGCGTTCTAGACTTAGCCAAATTATTTCCGTCTTGCATTGCACTCACACACACAGCTCACGTTCATTTTTGCATGGGCCAACATGCCCTAAAAAACACTTCTAAATTGGTATCAGAGCACAGGGGGCGTATGAGCAGCAGAAGCAGCAGCACTGGGCGGAACGCGAAGAGAACACGCCACGTGGCGCCACGCCGGCAGCAGCGTGAGGGAGCGCGAAGCAACTACACGCGAACGCCACAGGGGCAGTGAGCCTCGCATAGTAGCACTAGGATTGCGGCGGCAAGAGCAAAAGCAACAGTAGTAGCAGCCACAAGAGGGGCGGCAGCAGCAGTAACGACGGTAGCAGCAGCAGCAGCATGCAGCAGGAGCAGCAGCATGCAGCAGGAGCAGCAGCGGCGAAAGCAGCTGTAGTAGCGCATCAGCCGCTACAGCAGCAGCAGTAGTAGCAGCGTGCAGCAGCAGCAGCGGCGGCAAAAGCAGCTCCAGCAGTAGCAGCAACCACTGTAGCAGTAGCGGCAGTAGCAGCGTGCAACAACGACGGTAGCAGCAGTAGCGTGTAGCAGCAGCAACAGCGACGATAGCAGCAAGTAGCAGCGTCGGCATCAACAAGCAACAACAACAACCGCGGCGGCAGCAGCAAGCAACAGCAGCAGCTGTCGTGTAGAGCAGCAGCAGCAGCAGCAGAAGCAACAGCAGTAGTAGCAACCATATCAGCTGCATTTGCCGCTGCTGCTGCTGCCGCTGCAAGGAGGGCCTCGCAGCCCTCCTCTGAGGGGGGGGTCCTCTGAGGGGGCCTGTCGGCCCCGTTCGCATCCCCCCCCTCCCTTCCTCCCCTTCTCAGGGGGGCCCTCTGAGGGCCTCGCCGAGCCCCTCCAAGGGGCCCTTCGAAGGGGGCCCGTCGGCCTCGTGGGTCCCCTCGGCCCCGTCGGCCCCATCGGCCCCGTCGGCCCACCGACGGAGAGGCCGGTAGCCCTGTGGGCTTGTCGGGAGCTAGGAGACTTATCTCGGTGGGTTGATACCCGCGCACCCGGTGGACTATACCGGTGCGACGAGGAGACCCGGTGGTTGTACTAGTGCTTCTAATGTTCGAAAAGCGGTGTGTGATGTCAGGACGTAGATTCTGAGATGTTTTGGCACTGTTCCTATTCTCTCGGTGGTCGAGACCCGGGTACTCGGAGAGCTGTTTCGGTGCCTCAAGGAGACCATCGATATTGTTATCGTGTTGTACGCAGTGTGCTCTCCCCATTGATCCGTTTGGGCTCAGCGTGGATGACGGGGCCCGGTGCGGCTAGCTGTCGGTGTCCCTACTTAAGCCCGCTAGGGGCTCATTTGCTCTCTCTCCTTGTTCTTTATACTCAGCGTTCCAGACTTAGCCAATTCTTGCCATCTTGCATCGCACCCACACACAGAGCTCATGTTTGTTTTTACATGAGCCTGCATGCCCTAAAAATCATTTCCAATTTGGTATCAGAGCACCGGGGGCGTGTGAGAAGCAGAAGCAGCAGCAGTGGGCGAAACGCGACGAGAACGCGCCACGTGGTGCCACGCCGGCAGTAGCTTGAGGGAGCGCGAAGCGATTCCACGTGAATGCCACAGGGGCGGTGAGCCGCGCATAGCAGCACTAGGACTGTGGTGGCAATAGCAAAAGCAACAGCAACAGCAGCCACAGGAGCGGCGGCAACAGCAGCAGCAACGGAAGTAGCAACAGCAGCATGCAGCAGGAGCAGCAGCGGCTAAAGCAACTGCAGCAGTGCATCAGCCGCTACAACAGTAGCAGCAGCAACGGTGAAAGCAGCTGCAGCAGCAATAGCAGCCACTATAGCAGCGGCAGTAGGAGAAGCGTGCAAGAGCAACGGCACCAGTAGTATCGTGCAGTAGCAGCAGCAGTGGCGACAGCAGCAACTAGCAACGTTGGCATCAGCAAGTAGCAACAACAGCCGCGGCGGTAGCAGCAAGCAGCAGTAGTAGCTGCCGCACAGAGCAGTAGCAGCAACAGAAGCAGCAGCAGCAGAAGCAGCAGCAGCAGTAGCAGCAACCGTAGCAGCTGCACCTGCCACTACAGCTGATACTGCCGCTGCGAGGAGGGCCTCGCAGCCCTCCTCTGAGGGGGGGACCCTCTGGCCTGTCGGCCCCGTTCGCACCCTCCCCTCCCTTCTTCCCCTTCTCAGGGGGGCCCTTCGAGGGCCTCGCCGAGCCCCTTCGAGGGGCACTTTGGAGGGGGCCCGTCGGCCTCGTGGGCCCCCTCGGCCTCATCGGCCCCGTCGGCCGACCGACGGAGGGGCCGGGTCAGAGGGGCGGACAGGACCCCCCCACCCTCCCCCCTCGCTGCCTCCTCCCCCCCACACCCACTCGCTCACTCGCTCGCTCAGCAAGCGAGCAACCGAGCGTGCACGAGAGGGAGGGCCGGACAAGCCGGACACCCCATCCTCCCCCCCCCTCACTCCTTATTTTCTCTGTTCGTCCATCTTACCGGCAATCGAGAAAAGGGGGGGAGGCGAGTAACAGAAAACATGAAAAGGGGTACGTATGAAAGAGAGTGAAAAAAGGGAGAAACGGCAACAAAAGAAAACAAAAAAGGGCGAGGGCCTGAGGCGAGCAAAGGGCAGATCTAGAAAAAAGGGGTGAAGGGTGAGGGCAAAAGAATATAAAAAAAGGGGGGTGGCCGTGGGCAAGGAAAAAAAAACAGAAAGAAAAAGGATGGTCGTCCAACTACTGCCGCCGCAACAGCAGCAGCTCTCATAACCGCAATAGCAGCATTCGGCGGTGGAGTGTCAACGACTACATAGTGCGGCGGCTGTGCGACAGCTTGCACTTTCGCCTTCTCAGCCGACAGCAGACGGTGGTCGGCGGCGATCTCCGCTTCGAGACGCGTCGTGGACCGGCGTCTTCCTGGGACCCGTGGATTGGTGCACGCACTTAACCCAGTAGGATCGACGGCAGATTCGAGTCTTACCATCTCCGAGGGTTGGGTCATCTACCGCTTGGAGCAGCAGCCACACCTGCAACCGCCACCCCTTCTCGTCTTGGAGTAGTCTTCGCTCCATTAGTGGTAGCAGCATTAGTGGCCGCAGTTAGTCAGACTCTAGACTCCGTGCGTGCTGTGGTAGTGCAACGCTTCTCGTCTGGTCACGTTTGCTAACCCGGACGTCGTGACCTCCAGGAGTGACAGTTCCTACTGGCCTCATTCTCTCCCGTGGCTTGGTGTTTACCACCGGGAGTAGGTGCCCTCGGTACCTATTCATCGTCCACTGCACGGGATGAGTGCGCGGACATCTGAGCAGACGCCCTGCGCGTTTGCCTGCTACTACTGTGGTGATGGACGTCATGGTTGGCGTCGCTGTTGGATGCGCCCTCCCGGCTGGCATCCACCTTGGCTACAGCCTCGTCCGAGCCTGCATCCTCCACAGCATACGGATCTGCCGGCGTTGGTAGATCCCCTACCTGGACCTCTGGCGAGCATATTCGTTGAGATCCACGGCCTCCGGCAGACAGTGCAGTGGCTTTCTGACCTCGTCGTTACTGAGCGTGCTTTTGTTACTCGTTTGTTGATGGCCTCTTCGATCACATCTGCTCCATCCTCTCCTCCTTCCTCATCTGATGGCGTACCTTCAGCTCCATCTGCCAGTGAGTCCTAGGCTGCCACCATCCAGTCAATCCTCCACTCTGCTGCGACCACGACGCCATCTCGCGATGCAACGTCTTCATGCACTCGTTCTAGTCGAGTGACTCCACGACGTCGGCGTTAGCGCTCAGCACGACGTGCTCGTGCCAGTTTTCATACATCCTCCACCTCCTCGGCCTCCATTGCTGTACCTGTCGAGGGGGAGTGTGGTCACCGCGCATTGCTTGATGTGACCGTAGCGACAGGATCCGCACTCGCGCCGGGCCGTACTGCCCGAGCGGCAGCTCAGGCAGACTCACATGATACGGTGACAACACATGGCATGGAGTCTAACCCTGACATGGCCTTCATGGTGGAGAGTTGCCTTTCATCGCCCAGGTTGGATTCAGATCTTCCACAGTAGCATGCGACAACAGGAGGAGCGCAGGCACGGCGTACTTGGGCGGTGCCACTCGCGGCTCAGACCGGTGGAGGCCCAGCGGCGGCACAGGAGTCCCGTATGGATCGGGATGCATCTACCGGACTTTGGAGAGAGTGTGTGCAGTAGGGTCACACCAGTCCGGCTGAGATTGCAGGGCTTGAGACATGTATGTCATCGAGTTCGATATCTACGCTCGGGCAGCATACGAATAATTTGCAGTAGCAAGTTGCATCAAGAGGAGTGCAGGTCCTGCATGCCTCGTCGGTGCCACTTGCAACTCCGACCGGTAGCGACCTGGCGGTGGCACAGGAGTCCCGGGCGGATCGGGATACGCCACAGGGATCTCCGGGGGCGTTGGCGCACGAGATTCACACCAGTAGGACAGCAGTTGAAGTGCATGAGCAGAGTCGGCCGGTTGTTCTTTTGGAGGTTGAGGCATTCTTGAGAGCAGCAATTATGAGAGACATCGCTGGGACATATGCTGCAACAGACACAGCATGCTCCACCGTCTCATCTGTGGTACATGAGGACCAGCCTCAGTGCGAGGAGTTGTCCATGTTCCTATAGTCTCCGGGTTCCCCTACCCACAATGGAGCAGCGACATACTTGACGGAGTCAGATGGTGGTCTTCACTCCATTATGGAGCAGGTGGCAATGACCAGCCCTCCCAGCAAGACAGTGCGTGAGCGCCAGCTACGCTTGTTGGTCACTTTGACGGACATTGCTGAGCCAGAGCCCTGTACACTTGTGTCCATTACGGCGGCAGTCAAGGATACCGGAGCAGATCCACACATGCAGATGGAGTTACCTCCTCAGCAGGAGCTGAGTTCTGTCCCCTCGATTTCACTTGTTGGTGACCCTATAGATCACATCGACGCCGAGAGTGGCAGTACCTGCACGGACGACGTTTCCACATACTCTACGGAATCTGACGACTCCTCTTTCTCCTTCTCCTTCTCTCTCTGCATGCGACCGCTCACTCCTTGCATGACAGACAGGAGCTGTGATGTGGATGCGACACCTGCAGCTGCATCCGATGTTCCAATGTCTTAGCACATTGCGAGTTTGGTTGACCCCCAGGAGGATGCAGCAGTACCAGTTCCATTGTCTTCAGCAGTAGAGATGCAGATGGCGTTGTACTCACGAGTTGTGCAGTCTGCATGTGTAGCATCCAGTGAGGCAGAGTTTATTCTACACCAGGTCGACATAGGCCACCTCGACATGTCCGAGACAGATTATACTCATCTACACGAGCGTGTAGTCATGCTACAGAGGGAGATGATAGTAGCGCGTGAACGATTTTCAGAGGAGGGGAGCATCAGTGCTATCGGTACGATCCTTCTGCCAGCAACATCTAGCACTCCCATACTCGGGGAGGATCTTGTACCAGCTCCGAGTATGACGTCCGTTGGAGACACTGTTGCAGGACAGGTGAGTGTGCCTTCGGCTTCCACCATCTTGGCTCCTGTCAACCCCATTATCGCTCCTCCTTCTTCTTCTACTGCCATCACGCACCTTCATCCACCGGACTCACCTGCCCCATCGTCATGTTCATCCACGAGTGGTGATCCGGTTCGTCGCTCCAGCTCTCCTTTTTTGGCAGTACACCCTTGTGTCTCAGGGTGTGCTATCCCATATCGGAGGCCAGCTCCGCCACTTCATCCACGCACGCGTGTTGCTCGCCCATTCCCTTTGCTCCGGCATACACTAATGCATCACGGCAGAGCGGAGACAGGAGAGACTGTGAGTTGGGACCCTTGGCAGTCACGCAAGGACTCGTATACCCCAGGTGATGCAGCTACGACGTTAGGAGTCATAGCCGGAGAGACCACTCCGTCTTTGAGGGAGGGAGTCAACTTGTAGGTGACAGGGGGAGCTATCTCTGCATGTTGGACACACCACATGACTCATCGCCCAGGATCTGTTCAGCTAAGACATCAGCATCTCCATCGAGGACATCGCTGCCAAGTTCATTTGCCCAGGGGGAGTGTTATGTGGACCTCGACCTGACGCGACGTCATGGGAGATGCATGGCGAGGTCCATGCTCTGTTGTGAGCATCTACAACATCTCGCATGTGGCTCATGCTGCGTGCCTGCACAACTGCATGTATATGGTAGCACCCTGTTGGTCGAGACCCGTACACTTAGTGCGTTGTACCAGTGTCACGAGTAGACCATGTGATCATGTGTCTTGGTGTGTGGCTATACTGTGTGTGGCATGTGCATGCAAGCTGTTGGTTGAGACCCGTACGTGGTGCGTTGCACCCTTGTTACGAGGAGATCCTCCCATGATCCTGTGTTTGGATGATGACAGTATTGTGTTGGATTGCTCGTAGCGGTCGAGACCCTGGCCCTAGTATCGCCAGTGTCACGAGGAGACCATCTTGTTGCCTGACATGTGTGTGATGGGCATTACACTAGTTGGTGCACCTATTCATCCCTCCTCTCATGGTCGAGACCCAGACACTTAGGTGAGTAGCAGAGGTGTGTATGTATGATTGCCTGGTGCATATTGTGGTTTGGCATACGTTGTTCCATGCCTTCGTTCATTCGTTCTGGCGTGGACGGCTCTGTCAGCCAGGGGAAGTGTTGGTTTGTGTTGCTTCCACCCGTCACGACCGACACTGCAAGTTTACCGAAATACCCACATTCGGGATATATGGCAGAGGAGGACGTGACGACACGACGGGCCTCCGGACTGCACCGAGACTTCTCTAGCACGTACGACAGCACCGGCGAGACGCGATCGATGCGTTCTGGTAGCCCTGTGGGCTTGTAGGGATCTAGGAGAGTTTTCTCGATGGGTTGAGACCCGCGCACCCGGTGGACTATATCGGTGCGACGAGGAGACCCGGTGGCTGTACTAGCGCTTCCGATGTTCGAAAAGCGGTGTGTGATGTCTGGACGTTGATTCTGAGATGTTTTGGCACTGTTCCTATTTTCTCGGTGGTCGAGACCCGGATACTCGGAGAACTGTTCCGGTGCCTCGAGGAGACCATCGTTGTTGTTATCATATTGTACGTAGTGTGTTCTCCCCACGGACATGTTTGGGCTCAGCGGGGGTGACGGGGCCCGGTGCGGCTAGCTGCCGGCGCCCCTACTTAAGCCAGCTAGGGGCTCATTTGTTCTCTCTCCTTGTGAGAAAGTGCGTAGAAGCTTCCTAGCAACACAGCCGCTGACCGGGCGTCAATGCCTGATCAGACGGTGACGATGGTCACAGGTCGTACACACAACGGCAAGGGTTTGGCTAGGAGACACAAGACACAGTATCAGAATGCTTCAATATAGCACATGCAGAGAGAAATGACAAATAACAGGTCCAAGGCATAAACACCTACCGCGGCGCACGGCGGTTCCCGCACGCGGCAGTCCAAGAGCTGTCCTAAAACCGGCCCAAAACCACTGTTTTGGCCGTAACTCTGCGCACACATGTCAAAATGCTGCGCCGTCTAAACCTAGACGTGCAGAATCAAAAGCCGGACGCTACGACTGGTCACATGCATGCATCCATCGACTGAAATTGAGCATACAATGCAAAAACATGCAAATAGGCCTCGTGGCCAGTCTGCCGAAAGACGCCTGCAAGACGTCTAAGACGCAGCAAAGAGTCGTGGTGGCATCTGGGGCTCTAGAACCGTGGTCGGTCAGCTCCAAGTGGGTAGTCCGCTGTCTGTCGTCGCGCTGGCGTCACCAGGGCCGCCTGCCTCAGGGATCTGCACAAGCATGGACACGGCCGAGTGGTCACAGCAAACTGTACAGGAACGGCACAAAGCACAACACCTTGTTCTTTGTATTCTGTGTTCCAAACGTAGTCAAATTCTTGTCGTCTTGCATCGCACTCACACACAGAGCTCATGTTCGTTTTTGCATGGGCCTGCATGCCCTAAACATTATTTCCAATTGAGTAGCATTGAATTAAAATTGAGTTCAGATGTATTGGCTAGATAATTCTGCCTCATGCACTATCCTCATGCGAGGTGATTTGCCTTTGGAAGTGCATTAAATTTCAAGCCTATCTGCTTCATGAGCCATCAGAAGCTCAAATATGAGTACGATGTTCGAATTTATAAGTCGATCTGAATGGGTGGACGGTCATGTCCATGCTAGGGCAGTTTGGGTTGTCCACTTTTTCTAGATTTCATAGCTTTTCATTCATGAGTTTATTGGCGGCGCTCAAAGTGAGACTTTCGCCCTAAAGTTTCTGCTCAGTTTTTGTTTTGGATATATTGACCATATCATCCTCGTTTTCGCTTCGTTCTAATGGGAGGTGTTGGATGTAGGTTGATGACGAAGTTTTGGACCTACCTGAATCGTAGCCTTTCGGATGCTCAACCTTGATAGCGGTGGTCGCAGAAGTAAGCCGACCTGAACGGTTGAATCATTGTCTTTCCGCCCAGGCAATCATGGCCGTCATTTATTTGAAAAAAAAATCGTTGCTTGTTTGTGATATATAGATGCGCTAGCCTTCACACATTCACGACGTTTTGAACACAGGTCCTGTTCTATTTTTCGTAATTAGTTGGGTTTAGCCGGAATGAGTCCGACTCAAACATCTACAATAATATTATTGTTTACCATACACATTGCCCTTAGAAAACTCGCCGCTTAGCTGGCGTACCAGGTAGGTCTCTGACGTCAGGTCGGAGTTTGGCGCTTACGAGATTCGCCGGCGGAGTTATCCATGCGCTATTGCTGGCCGTCACATGTTTTTTATGTTTTTTTCGGAACAGTCGCTCGCCATTTACAGCTGTCCTCATCGTCGCAAATTGTCGTGAAGACTAGCTAGGTCATCGCCTCGCACAAGTTTGCCCTTTTGTTTTTAGATGAATTTTTTTTTTTTTGTTTTTTTTTTTTCAGACAAACAATGCCCGTCGAAAGCTTGTCGTTAGGGTGGCCTACGAGGTGAGACTTTTACGTCATGTGGGAGCTTAGCACTGATGCGATTTACCGGCGGAGCAATCCTATGGTCATTGCGCACAGTGAAATTCCTGTTATTTACCTTTCCGAAGTAGGCTCTCACCATACTCTGATGTCCAGATCGTAGCCGTATATGTTGGCGACTGGTCAGGTCATCGGACAAGTTTGCCCATTGAGTATAGCCTTGACCTCCTGACGTTGCGTGGAGTTCAACTTGCTCTGGTGTCACCGAGGTCTATTTTTGATATTTTCAAAAATATTTGCGCAGCGCAGGTGGGCGGATCTGTTGCCATGCTGTTTCCACGGTGGGCCCACCCGCACCATTGGCGTTTTGTCGCGGAAGACGTGCGTCAAGAGGCGGCGTCTGGAGGGGTCGGCCTGCGGGGGGCAGGTGCGGTCTCAAACCTGCTTTTGCGATTCTTGGATTGACGAGATTATCTACATACCTTCCTGTTTTTATCCTACTTTGTCCACACAACCGACTTCATTGGCGATACGTTTCCTTCGGACAGCTGTTGTTCGACCTCGACACGACGTGTGGAGCGACTACAGAGCAGCACCGAACTGTTCGGTAGTCCTGGTCGAGCACCTGAGCCAAATTCTCTATGCGTTACGAAACTCGCCGTTTGCTTCGCCCCAGTTTCGGAAGTGCATCCACGTGAGGCAAGGTGTATTCGATTCTGCTGGCCCACCGTTTCTTCTGCGTTACTCTGTTACTGTGGCAGGCGTTTCCATCGCAAACTGCAACCCAGAATACGGGTGGAGGGGTTGGGCAGCCCTCCGAGCGACGCTATTCTGGCCGCTGAAGGCGACCACATTTCTACAGTGACCAGTGGAAACGAAACGGATAGCCTTCGCAGGTCAAGGCCAACCACCGCGCACAACTTCCCGGCACTTGCCTCGCGGCATTGCTCCCCATCTCCAAAAGCCACCTCCGCCTGCCATTGCCTTACACGGGTAGCTCACGTCGATCGTCAGCGCGCATTCAAGAGCAGGACGAGGGCTTGACAGCGGCCCCAAGTACGGTCATCGGCGAGAGGAGCAGCAACCGCAGCGAGCCGTCGGGAAAGCTGCCAACCTGCGCACCACATCTTCCACCCCCGTGCCTCCTTCCTGCGGATCGAAATCAGCGCAGCCGTGGACTCTGAAGTGTCTCCAGCGAGTCGTTTCCATGAGGACGGCAGCCTCCCTGGCGCCGTGGGCGCTGCTGCGGGCAGTGGTGGCAGCCGTGGTGGTGGTGGGGCTGCTCTCCGCGCCCCTCGTGCCAGCCCCCGCCCCCAGAGCCACTGACGTCTTCGCCTCGCCCTGCCCGCAAATCCCCGACCCCCCTCCCGGCGGCAAGTCCCCGCATCCAATAATGCACCCATTGCACTGATGCACCCATGCACTCATGCACCCATGCACT
>SZWC01009075.1:72708-110929 GCA_023375785.1 Penium margaritaceum
GGCCGTTTGTGCTGTGCATGTGCGTGTCGTCCTTGTGCGTCGGCTGTGGGTCATGGGGGAGTGTTGGATTCATGTCATTATCACACGGTGACCTCTGGCCTCGTTGCACACTCACATCACTGGTGCAGGTGACTGACCAGTGAGAGATGACTCCGCCGATTAACACGTCGTGACCAGAAGCTGAGAAGACGAGCCATGGAGAAGCTCAATCAGAGCTTGTCAGACTCATTTGCATTGCTCACATGCATTGGTGCACAGTTTTTCATAAGCATAACCGGGTTTCTTCTCTAGACAGGTTGTTGCTTGTACGGTGACCTAGTTTATGCTAGGAAGTTATTCTGTGGGCAGGTGGGGTCGAATCCCCAATTTCGAGCTCGCTGCAGTGCTCGCTCGCTCGCTCGCTCGCTGCCCGCTCGTTCGCTCTCTCCCACCGGCACGTAACATCTCTGTGACTTGTTACTCACTTCCTTCTTGTTCTCTCACTTCTAACTTCCACGTAAACCGCCAGTGTTGCATGGTGTCTTCCTTGCACGGGTCCAGCTGCCACTTGCTTGTCTAGCACAACAGCCTACTGGTATCAGAGCTGATTGCGTGGAAGACGGGCAGCGGATCGATCTGCTGTCCGCGTATTCTAGGCCAAACCCGTGACCGCCACTCTTGGCGTCACGCATCCACACCGCCATCACAACCCACCAGCATCACAGCAGCTGACTGCTGTAGTCTCAACAGTAGCGATTGACGGCATTCTGCCGTCGAGGATCTTTGGTCTTCCCCTCCCCCTGCTGGCTGGGCTCCCCTCTATTCCCGGGTTGGGTGGGGTTGGAACAGGTTCCTACAAGCGTCCCACGGCCTTCCCATATTTCCCACGCCCACTGGGGCGGGGGAAACGCTGCCGAAAAATTTTTGGCAGCGTAAGGGGGCCCGTCACCGTCTCCTGGCACTATTTGCAGCAGCGGCAGCCTCACAACATCCCATCAGCGGTGGATCTAGCCTCTTAGATCCGCAGCAGCAACTCAGCAGCAGCACCTTATCAACACGCTTCGGAGCAGCATTTTATCAGCGGCGCAGCATTAGCTCAGCACTAACTCAGCAGCAGCTCAGCAAGCAGATCCGGGGCAGCTTAGCAGCAGCTCAGCAGCTGCAACAACTGCTCGCACCGCAGCAGCCGCATAACCAACGTGACAGGAGCGGCAAGCGGCTTTGTGGAGTATCTGCACTGCAACGCTGTACCGCCTCCGCACCACCGTCTGGTGGTGACCGCCGTCACGCTGGCGCATTGGGAGGATCCCGGCGGCGTCTCAGGGGAGAGCTCGACCCTACAACGCTCGGTAAGACCTCCCTCCCCTGGTGCCTCTGGGGGGATTCAGCAGCCGCACGACGCCGCTGCTGCATTGCCGCACTCAACTTGGCCTCAGGACGCACTAGACTTCGCCCGCACCTTCACACGTACTGCGTCCGCCGTGATAGACGCGGCAGCTGCAGCTGCTGCCGCGTCTATCACGGATATCAGCAGGAGAAAGGGAAGGCGCGACATGAGCAAGGGACAAGCCAACAGCGGGTGCAGAGGATGCATGAAGGGGAACACGATACAGCTTGGCACACTTAACCCCCCGCAAGACGACGCGACCAGAAGAGCGAAGACGAACAGTGCCCACGCCCTGACTAGCAGAGAAATCCATGCCCTGATCGTCGAGGCGCGGCACTGACAACAGGCTGAGTTCCAACGAAGGCACGAACAGAACGTCAGGCAGAAACAGCACGCCACCGGGACCGACAAAACGGACAACACCAACGCCTTCGACAGGAAGGAGCTGGCCAGAGCCAGTGCGCACAAAGCGAACAGAGCCGACAGGACCCAAGGAGACAAAAGCGGACCGAACAGAGGTCATGTGATGAGTGGCTCCGGAGTCAAGGACCTAGAAGCCGCCAGAGACACGAACATGGGGAAGGACGCCACAGGTGGCAACAGTGCCGACGGAGGGCGGGGATGAGGCACAGGCAGCAAGACAACGAGGGAGAACCACAGACTGCCAGTGCTCCACCCACGGAACAGACGAGGACGGCAACCCAAGGACGTGACCGGGGGGGTCCCCACGAAGAACGGCGTCAGTATGACAGGCAAAACCTCTGGCCAACGAAGACACATTCTCACCTCCCTGGTCACGAAGGTGAAGACGCTGGAGGAGAGACTGCTCCAGTTGGCGCTCGCTGTCGACGGAGGCTGCAGACGATGGAGCAGGCGTGCTCGAGGGAGAGGCGAACCACGGAGGAGGGATGTAGGCCGAGGAAGGTGGGCCCGAGAAGGCGGGCGCTCCATATGGCGACGGCCAGCCCCAAGGGTAGAGGACGGGCGGAGGGACGCCGGTGACACCGGCGGTGGAGTAGGCCTGAGCTGGGTAGGAACTGATAGATGAGGTAGAGCTGGAGCTGGAGCTGGAGCTGCCACTGGGAGAAGAAGAGGAGGGCCCGCTGGTGCGCGCCCAATGAGCACGCATGGCGCGTGCGAGGCGAACATCGTCAGGAGGTTTTGGGCACTTGCGAGCGGAGTGCTCAGAGGAGCCACAGTTCCAGCACACCACCTCACCAGGAACACGAGACGGCGCAGCAGATTTGCCTTTCCCCTTGTCTTGTCCACGCCCGCGTCCACGTCCACGACCCTGGGAGGCAAGGGCTGTGGCCGTAGAGGTGGAAGAAGAGGATGGAGACGAGGCCGATGTAGCAGCGGAGGAAGAAGTGGAGGTGGCAATGGAGACGGCGGCCACCCCTGCGACTGCAGTGCGATGAAGGCGCTTGTTTTGGAGGCTTGTCCACCACGCTGCAAGCCTATCAGCGACAAAGTCCCAGAGGGCACCAACGCCTGGAGGGGAGTCGGGTGGAACAGGCTGAGAGGCAAGACGCTGCAGCTCGTCTGCCTTGACATCGCGGAGAAGGTCGGACAGCTCGGGGATTAACCCGTTGACCATGGTGTGCACAGCTGACAACGGACCTGGTGCGGCCTTATCAAGCTCGCGAAGCAGCTTGAGCCCGCGTGCCCAATAGGCGTCGGCTGACTCGTCCGCTCGCATCAAGAGCGTGTTGAACTGAACGGTGAGAGCACTTTGTGCTGCCTGACCTGTGACTGTCGTGCGTCGACGAAGCATGGTGTACGCACCGACTGGGTCAGCCAGGCGCTTAACAGCGGGGTTAGCATTGTAAGTGCCAACCTCGTCGACGAGGGTTTCAGGGGCAGCAGCAATAAGGGCGCGGACAGCGCGAGCAGACTCGTCAGCGACAGGGGTGAAGGGAGGTGTGGCAGGGAAGTAGTATTCCCAAAGACGTTCTCCCTGAGCCCATGCACTAAACCGGGTCTCCCAGGAAGAGAAAGCAAGTCCAGTGGCAAAGACGGGAGGCTGGGAGAAGAAGTCATGCTGGCGGGAGACTGCGACAGGAGCGACAGCAGAAGGGGTGACAGCAGGGTTAGAAGCAGCAGAGTTAGTACCAGGTGGGGTGGAAGAGACACCGACGCCGGCAGAGGAGCCAGCGGGCAAAACAGAGGCAGCAGGCAGACGCTTGAGCACAAGCGCAGCGACCTCATCTGCGAAGGCGGCGCGATTGTCATTCGCGACTTTGAGACGCTCTTCAGCATCACGCTGAGCATCGCGAGCGAGGGCCAACTGGCGCTGAAGGTCTGCAATGACCGACTCGTCGTCACCAGGCATGGTGACGACTAATGGGCCCTGCCGAGAAAATTTCGGCAGAGTTTCCCCCGCCCCAGTGGGCGTGGGAAAACTGGAAATGCCTTAGGCACGATGAATATGTGCTGCAAGACAGCCCGACCCAAGTCACACAGAGAAACCACCGCAGCGAAAGGAGACAGAGGGCAAGAGAAAGGAGATGCAGACCAAGAGACCTCACGAGGTGTGTGAGGGGCTGCGCAAAAGAGCAAGAACAGGCGGGACAATGGAAGCAGCTGCAGCGGAGAGCACAGAGACGCAAGACGCAATCGGCACGATCAGTGCCAGGCAGCCTGTGGTGAAGGTGGCGCCAACGGTAGGGAGGACCGCCGCCGCAACGACGGCCGCTGTGACAAGTGTGGTGATGTCAGAGGGTGCTGATGCGGATGCTGCAACAGCGACGGCAGTGGAGGTGCGAATGGCCGTAGCTGCAGCGGATACGGCAGAAGCTGCAGAAGCTGTCGCAGAGGCCACAGATGATGCAGCTACCGCTAGCTGTGTCCCAATGTCAGCTGCTGCCGCAGCCAACGGTCCAGCTACAACGGCCGCCTCAGTGTAGGACTCGGCGGCGCGGCCAGCTGACGTTGATGCAGGGGCACGTGCTGCTCTAGCTGCGGCGGCATTGGTCGGTCATCGTGCATGGTAGCCACCCCGTGCTACTACTGATTGAAGGTCGTTGTACTTGCTAGTTGACATCTGATATTACCAGACCATTGTTTCCCCCTTTGATTGTTTTTGACTCGTGTTACGGTTGGTGACCGTTGACCACCCACATTGAAATTCTTTGGTCATGGTCAGTGACACATGCCTAGGTTGGTTGTTTGGTGTGCATAGTAGCCACACCGTGCCACTACGTATTGGGGTTCTCTGTCCTTTCTAGTCGATACATAGGGTTCCCAAACCATTGCCTCTTCATGTGACCATTTATGACTCGTGTTATGAGTTGTCAATGTTGACCACACATAGTGAACTTCTTTGGTCATAGTCAGTGACGTATACATCATTTGGTTGATCACTGTTCAAGCTAACCAGACCGTGCCAATACATGTTGAAGGTCTGTGTACTTGCTAGTTGATAACTAGAGTTCCCAACCCATTGTTTCCCCCTCAGACCATTTGTGTTATGGACTGTGAACGTTGACCACCCGTATTCAAATCATTTGGTCATGGTCAGTGACATATGCCTAGTTTGGGTTGTCACTGTACATGGTTACCACGCCGTGTCACTACGTATTGAAGGTCTTTGTGCTTTCTAGTTGATAGCTAGGTTTCCCAAACCATTGTTCCCCCCCTGTGACTATCTGTGACTCGTGTTGTGAGCTGTCAACGGTGACCACATGAAGTGAAATTCTTTGGTCATGGTTAGTGACATATTCATACTTTGGTTGGCAACTGTGCATGGTAGCCACACTATGACACTACATATAAAGGTATTTGTACTTGCTAGTGGATGAATAGTATTCACAAATCATTATCTTCCACTCTGACCATTTGTGACTCGTTTTATGAGTTGTCAAAGGTTACCATACATAGTGACATTATCTAATCATGGTCAGTGACGTATGCCTACTTTGGTTGGTCATCGTGCATCATATCCACACTGTGCCACAACGTATTGAAGGTCATTGTGCTTGCTAGTTGATACCTGGTGTTCCCAAACCATAGTTTCCCCCTCTAACCGTTTGTGACCCGCATTATGAGTTGTCAACGTTGACCACACACTGCGGATGTATTTGGTCAAAGGCAATACATATTCCTTGTTTGGCCGGTCTTTGTGCATGGTAGCCACACTGTGCTACTACTGATTGAAGGTCATTGTACTTGCTAGTTGAGAACCGGTATTCCCAGACCATTGTTTCCCCCTTAGACCGTTTGTGACTCGTGTTATGGCTAGTGAACGTTGACCACCTATATTGAAATTCTTTGGTCATGGTCAGTATCATATTCCTAGTTTGGTTGTATGATTTGCATAGTAGCCACTCCGTGCCACTATGTGTTGAAGTTCTTTGTCCTTTACAGTCGATACATAGGGTTCTTAAATCATTGTATCTCCCTCTCACCATTTGTGACTCGTGTTATAAACTATCAATGTTGACCACACATAGTGGATTTCTTTGGTCATAGTTAGTCATGTATGCATCCTTTGATTGGTCACTATGCACGCTAGCTACACTGTGCCACTACTTGTTGAAGGTCGTTGTACTTGCTACTTGATAGCTAGTCTTCCCAACCCATTGTTTTCCCCTCAGCCCATTTGTGACTCGTGTTATGAGTTTTCAACATTGACCACACACTGTGAAATTCTTTTGGTCATGGTGAGTGACATATGCCTACATTGGTTTGTCACTGTACATGGTTACCTTGCCGTCTCACTACATATTGAAGGTCTTTGTGCTTTATAGTTGATAGCTAGTCTTCCCAATCCATTGTTACCCCCTCTGACTATGTGTGACTCATGTTGTGAGTTGTCAGCATTGACCAAATGAAGTGAAATTCTTTGGTCATGGTCAGTGAAATATGCATACTTTGGTTGGTCACTGTGCATTGTAGCCACACTGTGCACTACATATGGAAGGTTTTGTGCTTGGTACTCAATATCTAGTATTCACAAACTATTATCCTGCACTCTGACCATTTGTGACCCGTGTTATGAGTTGTCAAAGTTGAACACACATAGTGACATTCTCTGGTCATGGTCAGTGACACATGCCTACTTTGGTCGGTCATTGTGCATGGTAGCCACACCGTGCTGCTACTGGTTGAAGGTTGTTGTACTTGCTAGTATAGAACTGATATTCCCAGACCATTTTTTCCCCCTCTGACCGTTTGTGACCTGTGTTATGGTTGGTGAACGTTGACCACCCATATTGTATTTCTTTGGTCATGGTAAGTGACATATGCCTAGTCTGGTTGTTTGGTGTGCATAGTGGCCACACCGTGCCACAACGTATTGAAGTTTTGTCCTTTCTAGTTGATACATAGGGTTTCCAAACCATTGTCTCTCCTTCTGAGAATTTGTGACTTGTCTTATGAGTCGTCAATATTGACCACACATAGTGGATTTCTTCGGTCATAGTCAGTGACGTATGCATCATTTGATTGGTCAATGTCCACGCTAGGCACACGGTGCAACTACTTGTTGAAGGTATTTGTACTTGCTAGTTGGTAACTAGCAACTGCGTGTTCCCAAACAATTGTTTCCTTCTCCAACCAGTTGTGACTCGTGTTATGAGTCTTCAACCTTGACCACACATTGTGAAATTCGTTTGGTCATGGTCAGTGACATATGCCTACTTTGGTTTGTCACTATACATGGTTACCATGCCGTGTCACTACATATTGAAGGTCTTTGTGCTTTCTAGTTGATAGCTAGTGTTCCCAACCATTGTTACCCCCCCCTCTGACTATCTGTGACTCGTGTTGTGAGTTGTTAGCGCTGACCACATGAAGTGAAATTTGTTGGTCATGGTCAGTGACATATGCATACTTTGGTTGGTCACTGTGCATGGTAGCCACAATGTGCCACTACATATTGAAGGTACATGTACTTGCTAGTCGATAAGTAGTATTCACAAACAATTATCTTCCACTATGACCGTTTGTGACTCGTGTTATGAGTCGTCAAAATTTACCACAAATTGTGACATTCTTTGGTCATGGTCCGTGACATATGCCTACTTTGGTTGGTCATCGTTTATGGTATCCACACAGTGCCACAACTTATTGAAGGTCCTTCTGCCCGCTAGTTGATACCTAGTGTTCCCAAACCATTGTTTCTCCCTCTGACCATTTGTGACTTGTATCATGAGTTGTCAACGTTGTCCACACACAGCGGATTTGTTTGGTCAAAGGCAGTACATATGCCTACGTTGGTCTGTCCTTGTGCATGGTAGCCACACCGTGCTACTACTGATTGAAGGTTGTTGTACTTTCTAGTTGATAATGATATTCCTAGACCATTGTTTCTCTCTCAGACTGTTTGTGACTCATGATATGGTTGATGACCGTTGACCACCCATATTGAAATTCTTTGGTCATGGTCAGTGACATATGGCTAGTTTGGTTGTTTTGTGTGCATAGTAGCCACACCGTGCCACTACGTGTTGAAGTTCTTTGTCCTTCCTAGTCGACACATAGGGTTCCCAAACCGTTGTCTTTAAGTCTGACCATTTGTGACCCGTGTTAAGAGTTGTCAATGTTGACCACACATAGTGGACTTCTTCGGTCATAGTCAGTGACGTATGCAACTTTTGGTTGGTCACCGTGCACGCTAGCCACATTGTGCAACTGCTTGTGGAAAGGTTTTGTACTTGCTAGTTGATAACTAGTTTTCCCAACCTATTGTTTCCCCCTTAGACCATTTGTGACTTGTGTTATGAGTTTTCAACGTTGACCACACACTGTGAAATTCGTTTGGTCATGGTTAGTTACATATGCCTACTTTGGCTTGTCACAGTACATGGTTACCATGCCGTGTCACTACGTATTGAAGGTCTTTGTGCTTTCTAGTTGATAGCTAGTCTTCCCAAACCATTGTTACCCCCTCTGACTATCTGTGACTCATGTTGTGAGTTGTTAGCATTGACCAAATGAAGTGAAATTCTTTGGTCCTGGTCAGTGGCATATGCATACTTTGGTTGGTCAATGTGCATTGTAGCCACACTGTGCCACTACATATGGAAGGTATTTGTGCTTGCTAGTTGATATCTAGTATTCACAAGGTGTTAACTTTCACTTTTACCATTTGTGACGCGTGTTATGAGTTGTCAATGTTTTCCACACATAGTGATATTCTTTGGTCATGGTCAGTGACATATGCCTACTTTGGTTGGTCATCGTGCATGGTATCCACACCGTGACACACCTTATTGAAGTTCCTTGTGCTTGCTAGTTGCTACCTGGTGTTCCCAAACAACGGTTTCCCCCTCTGACCATTTGTGACTCGTATTATGAATTGTCAATGTTGACCACACACAGCGGATTTCTTTGGTCAAAGGCAGTACATATGCCTACTTTGGTCGGTAATTGTGCACGGTAGCCACACCGTGATACAATAGATTAAAGGTTGGTGTACTTGCTAGTTGAGAACTGGTATTTCCAGAACATTGTTTCTCCCTCTGACCGTTTGTGACTCATGTTATGGTTGGTGAACATTGACCACCCATATTGAATTTGTTTGGCCATGGTCAGTGACATATGCCTAGGTTGGTTGTTTGGTGTGCATAGTAGCCACACCGTTCAACTACTTACTAAAGTTCTTTGTCCTTCCTAGCCAATACATAGGGTTCCTAACCCATTATCTCTCCCTCTGACCATTTGTGACTTGTGTTATGAGTTGTCAATATTGACCACACATAGTGGACTTCTTTGGTCGTAGTCAGTGACGTATGCATCCTTTGGTTGGTCACTGTGCACGCTAGCCACACCGCGCCACTACTTGATGAAGGTCTTTGTACTTGCTAGTTGATAACTAGTGTTCCCAACCCATTGTTTCCCCCTCTGACCATTTGTGACTCGTGTTATGGGTTGTGAACGTTGACCACCCACGTTGAAATTCTTGGTCATGGTTAGTGACATATGCCTAGTTTGGTTTGTCACTGTACATTGTTACCACGCCCTGTCACTATTCATTGAAAGTCTTTGTGCTTTCTAGTTGATCGCTAGTCTTCCCAAACCATGGTTACTCCCCTCTGACTATCTGTGACTCTTGTTGTGAATTGTCAACGTTGACCATATGAAGTGAAATTCTTTGGTCATGATTAGTGACATATGCATACTTTGGTTGGTCACTGTGCATAGTAGCCATATTGTGCCACTACATAGTGAAGGTATTTGTACTTGCTCGTTGACGACTAGTATTTACAAACCATTATCTTCCCCTCAGACCACACCATGCCACAACGTATTGAAGGTAATTGTGCTTGCTAGTTGATACCTGGTGTTCCCAAACCATAGTTTCCCCCTCTGACCATTTGTGACTCAAATTATGAGTTGTCAACGTTGACCACGCACAGAGGATCTCTTTGGTCAAAGGCAGAACATATGCCTACTTTTGTTGGTCATTGTTCATGGTAGCCACACCGTGCAACTACTGATTGAAGGTTGTTGCACTTGCTAGTTCAGAACAGATATTCCCAGACCATTGTTTCCCCCTCTGACCGTTTGTGACTTGTGTTTTTGTTGGCGAAAGTTGACTACCGATGTTGAAATTCTTTGGTCATGCTCAGTGACATTCCCAGTTTGGTTGTTTGGTGTGCATAGTAGCCACACCGTGCCACTACGTGTTGAAGTGCTTTGTCCTTTCTTGTCAATACATAGGCTTCCCAAACTATTGACTTTCCCTCTGACCATTTGTTACTCGTGTTTTGAGTTGTCAGTATTGACCACACACAGTGGACGTCTTTGGTCATAGTGAGTGATGAATGCATCCTTTGCTTGGTCACTGTGCACGTTAGCCACACCGTGCCACTACTTGTTGAGGGTTTGTGTACTTGCTAGTTCATAACTAGTGTTCCCAATCTATTGTTTCATCCTCAGACCATTTGTGACTCGTGTTGTGAGTTTTCAACGTTGACCACACACTGTGAGATTCTGTTGGTCATGGTTAGTGACATATGCCTACTTTGGTTTGTCACTGTACATAGTTACCACGGCGTTTCACTATATATTCAAGGTCTTTGTGCTTTCTAGTTGATAGCTAGTTGATGTCTGACTATCTGTGACTCATGTTGTGAGTTGTCAGCATTGACCACAAAAAGTGAAATTCTTTGGTCATGGTCTGTGACATATGCATACTTTCGTTGGTCACTGTGCATTGTAGCCACACTGTTCCACTACATATGGACGGTGTTTGTGATTGCTAGTTGATGATTAGTATGCACAAACCATTATCTTACACTCTGACCATTTGAGACTCGTGTTATGAGTTGTCAACGTTTACCACACAAAGTGACATACTTTGGTCATGGCCAGTGACATATGCCTACTTTGGTTAGTCATCGTGCATGGTATCCACACTGTGCCACAAATTATTAAAGGTCCTTGTTCTTGCTAGTTGATACCTTGTGTTTCCGAACCATTGTTTCCCCCTCTGACCATTTGTGACTCGTATTATGAGATGTCAACGTTGACCACACATAGCTGATTTATTTGTTCAAACGCAGTACGTAGGCCCACTTTGGTCGGACATTGTGCATGGTAGCCACACCGTGTTACTACTCACAAAAGGTCATTGTACTTGCTAGTTGAGAACTGATATTCCCTGACCATTGTTCCCCCCTCTGACCCTTTGTGACTCGAGTTATGGTTGGTGAACGTTGACCACCCATATTGAAATTTTCTGGTCCTGGTCAGTGACACATGCATAGTTTGGTTGTTTGGTGCGCATAGTAGCCACATTGTGCTACTATGTATTGAAGGTCTTTGTCCTTTCTAGTCGATACATAGGGTTCTCAAACCATTGTCTTGTCATCTGACCATTTGGGACTCGTGTTATGAGTTTTCAATGTTGACCACACATAGTGGACTTCTTCGGTCATAGTCAGTGATGTATGCATCCTTTGGTTGGTCATTGTGCACGCTAGCCACACCGTGCCACTACTTGTTAAAGGTCTTTGTACTTGCTATTTGATAACTAGTGTTCCCAACCCATTGTTCCCCCTCTGACCATTTGTGACTCGTGTTATGGGTTCTGAACATTGACAACGCATATTGAAATTCTTTGGTCATGGCTAGTGACATATGCCTAGTTTGGTTTTTCACTGTACATGGTGACCATGGCGTGTCACTACGTATTGAAGGTCTTTGTGCTTTCTAGTTGATTGCTAGTCTTCCCAAACCATGGTTACCCCCCCTTGACTATCTATGACTCGTGTTGTGAGTTGTCAACGTTGACCACATGAAGTGAAAGTCTTTGGTCATTGTCAGTGACATATGCATGCTTTGGTTGGTCACTGTGCATGGTGGCCACACTGTGCCATTGCATAGTGAAGGTAATTGTACTTGCTACTTGATAACTAGTATTCACAAACCATTATCGTCCCCTCTGACCATTTGTGACTCGTGTTATGCGTTGTGAACGTTTACCACACATAGTGACACATGCCTACTTTGGTTGGTCATTGTGCATGGTATCCACACCGAGCTACAACTTATTGAAGGAAATTGTGCTTACTAGTTGATACCTGGTGTTCCCAAACCATGGTTTACCCCTCTGACCATTTGTGACTTGTATAATGAGTTGTCAACGCTGACCACACACAGCAGATCTCTTTGGTCAAAGGCAGTACATATGCCTACTTTTGTCGGTCATTGTGCATCGTAGCCACACCGTGCTACTACTGATTGAAGTTCGTTGTACTTGCCAGTTGAGAACTGATATTCCGAGACCATTGTTTCCCCCTCAAACCGTTTGTGACTTGTGTTATGGTTGGTGAACATTGACCACCGATGTTGAAATTCTTTGGTCATGTTAGAGACATATGCCTAGTTTGGTTGATTGGTGTTCATAGTACCCACACCGTGCCACTACGTGTTGAAGTGCTTTGTCCTTTATTGTGGATACAGAGGGTTTCCAAAGAATTGAGTCTACCTCTGACCATTTGTGACTCATGTTATTAGTTGTCAATGTTGACCATACACAGTGGACTTCTTTGGTCATACTCACTGAGGTATGCATCCTTTGGTTGGTCACTGTGCACGCTAGCCACACCGTGCCACTACTTGTTGAAGGCCTTTTTACTTGCTAGTTGATAACTAGTGTTCCCAATCCATTGCTCCCCCTCAGACCATTTGTGACTCGTGTTATGAGTTTCTAACATTGACCACACACTGTGAGATTCTGTTGGTCATTGTTAGTGACATATGCCTACTTTGGTTTGTCACTCTACATGGTTACCATGCCGTGTCACTACATATCCAAGGTCTTAAAGCTTTCTAATTGATAGCTAGTCTTCCCAAACCATTGTTTCTCCCTTTGACTATCTGTGACTCATGCTATGAGTTGTCAGCATTGACCACAAGAAGTGAAATTCCTTGGTCATGGTCTGTGACATATGCATACTTTGGTTGGTCCCTGTGCATTGTAGTCACACTATGCCACTACATATAGACGATTTTTGTGCTTGCTAATCAATGATTAGTCTGCACAAACCATTATCTTCCAATCTGGCCATTTATGACTTGTGTTATGAGTTGTCAAAGTTTACCACACACAGTAACATCCTTTGGGCATGGTCAGTGACATATGCCTACTTTGGTTGGTCATCGGGCAGGGAATCTACACCGTACCACAAATTATTGAAGGACATTGTGCTTGCTAGTTGATACCTGGTGTCTCCAACCCATTGTTTCCCCCTCAGACCATTTGTGACTCGTATTATGAAATGTCAATGTTGACCACACACATCGGATTTCTTTGGTTAAAGGCAGTACATAGGCCCACTTTGGTTGGTCATTGTGCATGGTAGCCACACCGTGCCACTACTCACTTAAGGTCCTTGTACTTGCTAGTTGGGAACTGATATTCCCTGACCATTTTTTCCCCCTTTGACTGTTTGTGACTCGAGTTATGGTTGGTGAACGTTGACCACCCATTTTAAAATGATTTGGTCATGGTCAGTGACATATGCCTAGTTTGGGTGTTTGGTGTGCATAGCAGCCAGACAGTGCCACTACGTATCAAAGTTCTTTGTCCTTCTAGGCGATACATAGGGCTCTCAAACCATTGTATCTACCTCTGACAATTTGTGACTCGTGTTATGAGTTGTCGATGTTGACCACACATTGTGGACTTCTTCGGTCATAGTCAGTGACGTATGCATCCTTTGGTTGGTCACTGTGCACGCTAGCCACACCGTGCCACGACTTGATGAAGGTATTTGTACTTGCTAGTTGATAACAAGTGTTCCCAACCCATTGTTTCCCCACCTGACCTGTAGTGACTCGTGTTATGGATTGTGAACGTTGACCACCTATACTGAAATTCTTTGGTCATGGTCAGTGACATATGCCTAGTTTGGTTTGTCACTGTACATGGTTACCATGCCGTGTCACTACGTATTGAACGTCTTTGTGCTTTCTATTTGATAACGGGTCTTCCCAAATGATTGTTACCCCCCTTTGACTATCTGTGACTCCTGTTGTGAGATTTCAACGTTGACCACATGAAGTGAAAGTTGTTGGTCATGGTCAGTAACATATGCATACTTTGGTTGGTCACTGTGCATGGTAGCCACATTGTGCCACTACATATTGAAGGTTTAGGTACTTGCTAGTCGATAACTAGTATTTACAAACCATTATCTTCCACTCTGACCATATGCAACTCGTGTTATGAGTTGTCAAAGTTTACCATACATAGTGACATTATTTGGTCATGGTCAGTGACATATGCCTACTTTTGTTGGTCATCGTGCATGGTATCCACACTGTGCCACAACTTTCTGAAGGTCCTTGTGCTTGCTAGTTGATACCTGGTGTTCCCAAACCATTGTTTCCCCCTCTGACCATTTGTGACTCGTATTATGAGTTGTCAACGTTTACCACACACAAGGGATTTCTTTGGTCAAAGACAGTACGTATGCTTACTTTCATCGGTCAATGTGCATGGTAACCACACCGTGCTACTACCGATTAAAGGTCAATGCAAGTTGAGGACTGACATTCCCAGACCATTGTTTCCCCCTTTGACCGTTTGTGACTCGTGTTATGGTTGGTGAACGTTGACCACCCATATTGAAATTCGTTGAACATGGTCAGTGACATGTGCCTAGTTTGTTTGTTTGGTGTGCATAGTAGCCACACCGTGCCACTACGTATTGAATTTCTTTGTCCTTTCTAGTTGATACTTTGGGTTCCCAAACCTTTTTCTCTCCCTTTCACCATTTGTGACTCGTGTTATAAGTTTTCAATGTTGACCACACATAGTGGACTTCTTCAGTCATAGTTAGTGACATATGCATCCTTTGGTTGGTCACTGTGCACACTAGCCACACCGTGCTACTACTTGTTGAAGGTCTTTGTACTTGCTAGTTGATAACTAGTATTCCCATCCCATTGCTTCTCCCTCTGACCATTTGTGACTTGTGTTATGAGTTTTCAACGTTGACCACATACTGTGAAATTCTTTTGGTCATAGTTAGTGACATATTCCTATTTTGGTATGTCACTGTACATGGTAACCACGCCGTGTCACTACGTATTGAAGGTCTTTGTGCTTTCAATTTGATAGCTAGTCTTCTAAAACCATTGTCACCCCCTTTGACTATCTGTGACTCGCCTTGTGAGTTTTCAACATTGACCACATGAAGTGAACTTCTTTGGTCATGGTGACTGACGTATGCATACATTGGTTGGTCACTTTGCATTGTAAACACACTGTGCCACTACATATTGATGGTATTTGTACTTGCTCGTTGATAAACAGTATTCACAAACCATTAACTTCCACTCTGATCATTTGTGACTCGTGTTATGAGTTGTCAATGTTCACCACACATAGTGACATTGTTTGGTCATGGTCAGTGACATATGCCTACTTTGGTTGGTCATCGTGCATGGTATCCACACCGTGCCGCAACGTTCTGAAGGTCCTTGTGCTTGCTAGTTGATACCTGTTGTTCCCAAACCATTTTTTCCCCCTCTGACCATTTGTGACTCGATTTTTGAGTTGTCAACGTTGACCACACTCAGCGGATTTCTTTGGTCAAAGACAGTTCATATGTCTACTTTTGTCGGTCATTGTGCATGGTAACCACACCGTGCTACTACTGATTGAAGCTTGTTGCAAGTTGAGGACTGATATTCCCAGGCAATTGTTTCCCCCTCCGACCGTTTGTGACTCGTGTTATGGTTGTTTAACGTTGACCACCCATATTGAAATTCTTTGAACATGGTGAGTGACATGTGCCTAGTTCGTTTGTTTGGTGTGCATAGTAGCCACACCGTGCCACTACGTATTGAAGTTCTTTGTCCTTTCTAGTTGATACTTTGGGTTCCCAAATCTTTGTCTCTCCCTTTGACCATTTGTGACTCTTGTTATAAGTTTTCAATGTTGACCACATATAGTGGACTTTTTCAGTCATAGTCAGTGACATATGCATCCTTTGGTTGGTCACTGTGCACACTAGCCACACTGTGCCACTACATGTTGAATGTCTTTGTACTTGCTAGTTTATGACTAGTATTTCCAGCCCATTGTTTCCCCCTCTGACCATTTGTGACTCGTGTTATGAGTTTTCAACTTTGACCACACACTGTGAAATTCTTCGGTCATAGTTAGTGACATATTCCTGTTTTGGTTTGTCACTGTACATGGTAACCACGCTGTGTCACTACGTATTGAAGGTCTTTGTGCTTTTTAGTTGATAGCCAATCTTCCCAAACCATTGTCACCCCCTTTGACTATCTGTGACTCGTCTTGTGAGTTTTCAACATTGACCACATGAAGTGAACTTCTTTGGTCATGGTCAGTGACATATGCATACTTTGGTTGGTCACATTGCATTGTAGACACACTGTGCCACTACATATTGAATGCATTTGTACTTGCTAGTTGATAAACCGTATTCACAAACCATTATCCTTCACTCTGACCATTTGTGACTCGTGTTATGAGTTGTCAAAGTTTACCACACATAGTGACATTATTTGGTCATGGTCAGTGACATGTGCCGACTTTGGTTGGTCATCGTGCATGGTCTCCACACCATGCCACTACCTATTGAATATCCTTGTGCTTGCTAGTTTATACCTGGTGTTCCAAAACCATTGTTTCCCCCTCTAACCGATTGTGACTCGTATTATGAGTTGTCACCGTTGACCACACACAACGAATTGCTTTGGTCTAAGGTAGTATGTATGCCTACTTTGGTCGGTCATTGTGCATGGTAGCCACACTGTGCTACTACTGATTGAATGTTGTTATACTTGCTAGTTGAGAACTGATATTCCCAGACCATTGTTTCCTCCTCTGACCGTTTGAGACTCGTGTTATGGTTGGTGGCCGTTGACCACCCATACTGAAATTCTTTGGTCATGGTCAGAGACATTTGCGTATTTTGGTTGTTTAGTGTACATGGTAGCCACACTGTGCCACTGTATTGAAGTTCTTTCTCATTTATAGTCCATAAATATGGTTTCCAAACCATTGTCTCTCCCTCTGACCATTTGTGACTCGTTTTATGAGTTGTCAATGTTGACCACACATAGTGGACCTTTTCAGTCATAGTCAGTGACGTATGCATCCTTTGGTTGGTCTATGTGCACGCTAGCAACACCGTGCCACTACTTGTTGAAGGTCTTTGTACTTGCTAGTTGATAACTACTATTCCCAACCCATTGTTTCCCACTCTGAACATTTGTGACTCGTGTTATGGGTTGTGAACGTTGACTGCACACAGCGGATTTCTTTGGTCAAAGGCAGTGCATATGCCTACTTTGGCCGGTCATTGTGCACGTTAGCCATACCGTGCTACTGCTCATTAAAGGTCGTTGTACTTGCTAGTTGAGAACTTCTAAGGCCATTATTTCCCCCTCTGACCGTTTGTGACTCGTGTTCTGGTTGGTGAACGTTGACCACCCATATTGAAATTCTTTAGTCATGGTCAGTGACATATGCCTAGTTTGGTTTTTTGGTGTGCATAGTAGCCACACCATGCCACTACGTGTTGAAGTTCTTTGTCATTTCCAGTCCAAACATAGGGTTTGAAATCCTTTGTCTCTCCCTCTGACCATTTGTGACTCGTGTTATAAGTTTTCAATGTTGACCACACATAGTGGTCTTCTTCAGTCATAGTTAGTGACATATGCATCCTTTGGTTGGTGACCGTGCACGCTATCCACACCGTGCCACTACTTGTTGAAGGTCTTCGTACTTGCTAGTTGATAACTAGTGTTCCCAACCCATTGTCCCCCCCCCCCCTCTGAACATTTCTGACTCATGTTGTGGGTTGTGAACGTTGACCACCCAGATTGAAATTCGTTGGTCATGGTCAGTGACATATGCCTAGTTTTGTTTTTCACTGTACATGGCTACCACGCCGTGTCACTACATATTGAATGTCTTTGTGCTTTCAAGTTGATAGCTAGTCTTCCCAAACCATTGTTACCCCCCTCTGACTATATGTGACTCGTGTTGTGAGTTGTGAATGTTAACCACATGAAGTGAAATTCTCTGGTCATGGTCAGTAACATATGGATACTTTGGTTGGTCACTGAGCATGGTAGCCACACTATGCGACTATACATTGAAGGTTTTTGTGCTTGCTAGTCGATAACTAGTGGTCACAAACCAATTTATTAGCCTCTGACCATTTCTGATTCGTGTTATGAGTTGTCAACGTTTACCACACATAGTGACATTACTTGTTCATGGTCACGGACATATGCCTCCTTTTGGTGGTCATCTTGCATGGTATCCATACCATGCCACAACTTGTTGAAGGTCCTTGTACTTGCTAGTTGATACCTGGTGTTCACAAACAATTGTTTCCCCCTCTGACCATTTGTGACTTGTATTATGCGTTGTCAACTTTGACCACACACAGCGGATTTCTTTGGTCAAAGGTAGTACATATGCCACTTTGGTCGATTGTTGTGCATGGTAGCCACACTGTGCTACTACTGATTGAAGGTTGTTGTACTTAATAGTTGAGAAATCATATTCCCAGACCATTGTTTCCCCCTCTGACCGTTTATGACCCGTGTTATGGTTGGTGAACGTTGACCACCCATATTGAAATTAGCTGGTCATGGTCAGTGACTTATGCCTAGTTTGGTTGTTTAGTGTGCATAGGAGCCACACCGTGCCACTATGTATTGAAGTTTTTTGTACTTTCTAGTTGATACATAGGGTTTCCAAACCATTGTCTCTCCCTCAGACCATTTGTGACTCGTGTTATGAGTTGTAAATGTTGACCACACATAGTGAACTTCTTTGGTCATAGTCAGTGACTTATGCATCCTTTGGTTGGTCAATGTGCACGCTGGCCACACCGTGCCACTATTGTTGAAGGTCTTTGTACTTGCTAGTTGATAACTAGTGCTCCCAACCCAGTGTTTCCCCCCTCTGCCCATTTGCGACTCGTGTTATGAGTTTTCAACGTTGACCAAAATTCTGAAATTGTTTTGGTCATGGTTAGTGACATATGCCTCCTTTTTTATGTCACTCTACATGGTTACCATGCCGATTCACTACGTATTGAAGATCGTTGTGCTTTCTAGTTGATAGCTAGTGTTCCCAAACTATTGTTACCCCCCTCTAACTATCTGTGACTGGTGTTGTGAGTTGTCAATGTTGACCACATGATGTGAAATTCGTTGGTCATGGTCAGTGACATGCATAGTTTGAATGATCACAATGCACGGTAGTCACATTGTTCCACTACGTATCGAAGGTATTTGTACTTGCTAGTCGATAACTAGTATTCAAAAACCATTTCCTTCCTCTCTCACCATTTGTGACTGGTGTTATGAGTTGTCAAAGTTTACCACACATAGTGACATTATTTGGTCATGGTCAGTGACATATGCTTACTTTGGTTGGTCATTGTGCATGGTATCCAGACCGTGCCACAACTTATTGAAGGTCCTTGTGCTTGGTAGTTGATACCTGGTGCTCCCAAACCATTATACTCCCGTCTGACCATTTGTGACTCGTATTATAAGTTGTAAACGTTGACCACATACAGCAGATTTCTTTGATGAAAAGGCAGCACGTATGCCTTCTTTGGTCGGTCATTGTGCATGGTAGCGACACCGTGCTCCTACTGATTGAAGGTCGTTGTATATGCTATTTGATAACGGATATTCCCAGAACACTGTTTTCCCGTCTGAATTTTAGTGACTCGTGTTATGGTTGGTTAACGTTGACCACCTATACTGAAATTATGTGGTCATGGTCAGTGACATCTGCCTCTTTTGTTTGTTTGGTGTGCATGTTAGCCACACCGTGCCACTACGTATCTTTTGGAAACAATATTGAAGTTCTTTTTCCTTTCTTGTTGAGACATAGGGTTCCCAAACCACTCTCTCTTGCTCTGACGATATGTGACTCGTGTTATGAGTTATCAATGTTGACCACACATAGTGGACTTATTTGGTCATAGTTAGTGACGTATACATCCTTTGGTTGGTCACTGTGCACGCTAGCTAAACAGTGCCACTACTTGTTAAAGGTCTGTGTATAGTTGATAACTAGTGTTCCCAACCCATTGTTCTTCCCTCTGACCATTTAAGACTCGTGTTATGGGATGTGAACGTTGAGCACTTATATTGAAGTTCTTTGGTCATGGTCAGTGACATATGCCTAGTTTGGATTGTCACTGTACATGGTTACCACGCCTTGTCATTACGTATTGAGGGCCTTTGTGCTTTCTAGTTGATAGATAGTCTTTCCAAACCATTGATACCCCCCTATGACTATCTATGACTCGGGCTGTGACTTGTCAACGTTGACCACATGAAGGGAAATTCTTTGTTCATGGTCAGTGACATATGCATACTTTGGTTGGTCTCTGTGCATGGTAGCTACACTATGCCACTACATATTGAAGGTATTTGTACTTGCTAGTCGATGACTATTACTCACAAACCATTAACTTCCTCTCTGACCATTTGTGACTCGTGTTATGAGTTGTCAAACGTCACCACACATAGTGACATTTTCTGGTCATGGTCAGTAACATATGTCTACTTTGGTTGGTCATCGTGCATGGTATAGACACCGTGCCACAACTTATGGAAGGTCCTTGTGCTTGCTAGTTGATACATGGTGTTCCCAAACCATCGTTTCTCCCTCTTACTATTTGGGACTCGTATTATGAGTTGTCAGCACACACAGTGGATTTCTTTGGTCAAGGGCAATACATATGCCTACTTTGGTCGGTCATTGTGTATGGTAGCCACACCGTGCTACTACTGATTTAAGGTCACTGTACTTGCTAGTTGAGAACTGATATTCCCATACCATTGTTTCCCCCTCAGATCGTTTGTGACTCGTGTTATGGTTGGTGAACGTTGACCACCCATATTGAAATTCTTTGGTCATGGTCAATGACATATGCCTAGTTTGGTTGTTTGGTGTGCATAGTAGCCACACAGTGCCACAACGTATTGAAGTTCTTTGTCCTTTCTAGTCAATACATAGGGTTCCTAAACCATGGTCTCTCCCTCTGAACATTTGTGACTCGCGTTATGAGTCGTCAATGTTAACCCCACATAGTGGACTTCTTTGGTCATAGTGAGTGACGTATGCATCCTTTGGTTGGTAATTGTGTATGCTAGTGACACCGTGCCACTACTTGTTGAAGGTCTTTCTGGTTGCTAGTTGTTAACTAGTGTTCCCAACGCATGGTTCCCCCCTTTGAAAAAATGTGACTCGTGTTCTGAGTTTTCAACGTTGACCACACACTCTGAAATTCTTTTGCTCATGGTTAGTGACATATGGCTTCTTTGGTTTGTCACTATACATGGTTACCACGTCGAGTCACTACGTATTGAAGATCTTTGTGCTTTCTAGTTGATACTTAGTGTTCCCATCCCACAGTTACTCCCCTATGACTATCTGTGAATCGTGTTGTGAGTTGTCAGCGTTGACCACGTGAAGTGAAATTCTTTTTTCATGGTCAGTGACATATGCATACTTTGGTTGGTCACAATGCATGGTAGCCACGCTGTGCCAATACATATAGAAGGTATTTGTACGTGCTAGTTTATAACTAGTATTCACAAACCATTATCTTCCACTGTGACCAGTTGTGACTCGTGTTATGAGGTGTTAAAGTTTACCACACAAAGTGACATTCTTTGGTCATGGTCAGTGACTTATGCCTACTTTGCCTGGTCTTCGTGCATGGCATTCACACCATGCCACAAATTATTGAAGATCCTTGCACTTTCTAGTTGATACCTGGTGTTCTTAAACCATTGTTTACCTCTGTGACCATTTGTGACTCGTATTATGAGTTGTCCACGCTGACCACACACAGCGGATTTCTTTGGTCAAAGACAGTACAACTGCCTACTTCGGTCGGTCATTGTGCATGGTAGTTACACCTTCCTACTTCTGATTGAAGGTCGTTGTACGTGCTAGTTGAGAACTGATATTCCGTGACCATTGTTTCCCCCCTCTGACCTTTTTTGACTCATGTTATGGTTGGTGAATGTTGACCACCCATATTGAAATTCTTTGGTCATGGTCAGTGACATATGCCTAGTTCGGTTGTTTGGTGTGCATAGTAGCCACACCGTGCCACTGCGTATCGAAGTTCTTTGTCCATTCTAGACAATACATAGGGTTCCCAAACCATCGTCTTTCCTTCGGACCATTTGTGACTCGTGTTATGAGCTGTCAATGTTGACCAAACATAGTGGACTTCTTCGGTCATAGTCAGTGACATATGCATCCTTTGGTTGGTCACTATGCACGCTAGCCACACCATGCCACTACTTGTCAAAGGTCTTTGGACCTGCTACTTGATAACTAGTGTTTCGAGTAAATTGTTTCCCCCCCAAACCATCTGCGACTTGTATTATGCGTTTTCAACGTTGCCCACACACTGTGAAAGTCTCAAGGTCATGGTTAGAGCCATATGCCTACTTTGGTTTGTCACTGTACATGGTTACCACATCCTGTCACTACGGATTGAAGGTCTTTGTGCTGTCTAGTTGATAGCTAGTCTTCCCAAACCATTGTTACCCCGTCTGACTATCTGTGACTTGTGTTGTGAGTTGTCAACATTGACCACATGAAGTGCAATTCTTTGGTCATGGTCAGTGACATATGCATACTTTGGCTGATCACTGTGCATTGTAGCAACATTTTTCCACTACATGTTGAAGGTATTTGTACTTTCTAGTCAATAACTAGTATTCACAAACCATTATCTTCCACTCTGACCATTTGCGACTCTTGTTATGATTTGTCACAGTTTACAGCACATAGTGACATTCTTTGCTTATGGTCAGTGACATATGCCTACTTTGGTTGGTTATCGTGCATGGTATCCACACCGTGCCACAACTTATTGAAGGTCTTTGTGCTTGCTAGTTGATACCGGGTGTTCCCAAACCATTGTTTCCCCCTCTGACCATTTGTGACTTGTATTATGAGTTGTCAAAGTTCACCACACACCGCGGATTTCTTTGGTCAAAGGCAGTACGTATGCAAACTTTGGTCGGTCATTGTCCCTGGTAGCCACACTGTGCTAATACTGATTGATGGTTGTTGTACTTGCTAGTGGATAGCTACTATTCCCAGACCATTGTTCCCCCTCTGACCATTTGTGACTCGTGTCATGGTTGGTGAATGTTGACCATCCATATTGAAATTCTTTGGTCATCGTCAGAGACACATGCCTAGTTTGGTTCTTTGGTGTGCATAGTAGCAACACCGTGCCACTACGTATTGAAGTATTTTTTCCTTTCTAGTCGATACATAGGGTCTTCAAACCATTTTCTCTCCCTGTGACCATTTGTGACTCATGTTATGAGTTGTCAATGCTGACCACACATAGTGGACGTGTTCGGTCATAGTCAGTGACGTATGCATCCTTTGGTTGGTCACTGTGCACACTAGCCAAACCATGAAACTACTTGTTGAAGGTCTTTGTACTTGCTGGTTGATAACTAGTGTTCCCAAACCATTGTCAGCCCCCTCAAACCATTTGTAACTTGTATTATGGGTTGTGAATGTTGACCACCCATATTGAATTTCTTTGGTCATGGTCAGTGACATATGCCTAGTTTGGTTTGTCACTGTACATGGTTACCACGCTGTGTCACTACGAATGGAAGGTTTTTGTGTTTTCTAGTTGATAGGTAGTCTTCCCAACCCATTGTTACCCCCCCCCTGACTATCTGTGACTCGTGTCATGAGTTGTCAATGTTGACCACATGAATTGAAATTCTTTGGTCATGGTCAGTGACATATGCATACTTTGGTTGGTCACTGTGCATGGTAGCCAAACTGTGCCACTACATATTGAAGGGATTTTTACTTGCTAGTCCATAACAAGTATTCACAAACCATTATCTTCCACTCTGCACATTTGTGACTCATGTTATGAGTTGTCAATGTTTACCACACATAGTGACATTCTTTGGTCATGGTTAGTGACATATTCCTACTTTGGTTGGTCATCGTGCATGGCATCCACACCGTGCCACAATGTATTGAAGGTCCTTGTGCTTGCTAGTTGATACCTGATGTCACCAAACCATTGTTTCCCCTTGTGACCATTTTGGACTCGTGTTATGAGTTGTCAACGTTGACCACACATGGCGGCTTTCTTTGCTCAAAGGCAGTACATATGCCTAATTTGATCGCTCATGGTGCATGGTAGCCACCCCGTGCTACTACCGATTGAAGGTCGTTGTACTTTCTACTTGAGAACTGATATTCCCAGACCATTGTTTCCCCCTCTGACTATTTGTGACTTGTGTTATGGTTTTTGAACGTTGACCACCCGTATTGAAATTGATTGGTCATGGTCAGTGACATATGCCTAGTCTGGTTGTTTGGTGTGCATAGTAGCCCCACTGTGCCACTATGTATTGAAGTTCTTTGTCCCTTGTGGTCAATACATAGGTTTCCCAAGCCATTGTCTCTCCCTCTGACCATTTGTGACTCGTGTTATGAGTTGTCAATATTGACCACACATAGTGGACATCTTTGGTCATAGTCAGTGACATATGCATTCTTTGGTTGGTCACTGTGCATTGTAGCAACACTGTGCCACTACACATGGAAGGTATTTTTACTTGCTAGTCGATGACTAGTATTCAAAAACCATTATCTTCCACTCTGACCATTTGTGACTCGTGTTATGAGTTGTCAAGGTTTACCACAAATAGTGACATTCTGTGGACGGGTCAGTGACATATGCCTACTTTGGTTGGTCATCGTGTATGAGATCCATACCGTGCCACAACTTATTGAAGGTGCTTGTGCTTGCTAGCTGATACCTGGTGTCCCCAAACCATTGTTTTCCCCTCTGACCATTTGTAGATGTCAACGTTGACCAGACACAACGGATTTCTTTGGTCAAAGGCAGTACATATTCCTACTTTGGTCGGTTGTTGTGCATGGTAGCCAAACCGTGCTACTACTTATTGAAGGTTGTTGTACTTGCTAGTTGATAACTAATGTTCCCAGACCATTGTTTCCCCCTCTGACCGCTTGTGACTCGTGTTATGGTTGGTGAACGTTGACCACCCATATTGAATTTATTTGGTCATGGTCAATGACATGTGCCTAGTTTGGTTGTTTGGTGTGCATAGTAGCCACACCATGCCACATTGTATTGAAGTTCGTTGTCCTTTCTAGTCAATACATAGGGTTTCCAAACCATTGTCTCTCTTCCGACCAGTTGTGACTCGTTTTATGAGTTGTCCACTTTGTGTGGTCAACATTAACTTCTTTGGTCATAGTCAGTGACGTATGCATCATTTGATTTGTCACTGTGCACTTTAGTCACATTGTGCCACTACTTGATGAAGGTCTTTGTATGTGCTAGTTAATGACTAGTGTTCCAAACCCATTGCTTCCCCCTCTGACCATTTATGACTCGTGTTATGAGTTTTCAATGTTGACCACCCTTATTGAAATTCTTTGGTCATGGTCAGTGACATATGCTTTGTTTGGTTTGTCACTGTTTATGATTACCACGCCATGTTACTACGTATAGAAGGTCTTTGTGCTTTCTAGTTGATAGATAGTGTTCCTAAACCATTGTTACCCCCCTCTCACTATCTATGACTTGTGTTGTGAATTGTCAACGTTGACAACATGAAGTGAAATTCTGTGGTCATGGTCAGTGACATATGCATATTTTGGTTGATCAGTGTGCATGGTTGCCACACTGTGCCACTACATATTCATGTTACTTGTACCTGCTAGTTGATAACTAGTATTCACAAACCATTATCTTCCACTTTGACCATTTGTGACTCGTGTTATGAGTTGTCAGAGTTTATCACACATAGTGACATTATTTGGTCATCATCAGTGAGATATGCTTACCTTGGTTGGTCATCGTGCATGGTATCCACACTGTGCCACAACTTATTGAAGGTCATTGTGCTTACTAGTTGATACCTGGTGTTCCCAAACCATTGTTTCCCCCTTTGATTATTTGTGACACGTATTATGTGTTGTCAACGTTGACCACACACATCGGATTTCTTTGGTCAAAGGTAGTACATATGCTTACTTTGGTTTGTCGTTGTGCATGGTAGGAACACCGTACTACTACTTACTGAAGGTCTTTGTACTTGCTAGTTGATGACTGATATTCCCAGACCATTATTTTTCCCTTTTACCGCTTGTGACTCTAGTTATGGTGGTGAACGTTGACCACCGATATTGATGTTATTTGGACATGGTCAGTGACATATGCCTAGTTTGGTTGTTTTGTGTGCATAGTAGCCACACCATGCTACTACGTATTGAAGTTCGTTGTCCTTTCTAGTCGATACATAGGGTTCCCAGACCATTATCTCTCTTCTGACCATTTGTGACACGTATTATGTGTTTTCCACTATGTGTGGTCAACATTAACTTTTTTGGTCATAGACAGTGACGTATGCATAATTTGATTGGTCACTGTGCATGTTAGCCACACCGTGCCACTACTTGTTGAAGGTCTTTGTATGTGCTAGTTGATAACTAGTGTTCCCAACCTATGCCTCCCTCTCTGACCATTTGTGACTCGTGTTATGAGTTTTCAATGTTGACCACCCTTATTGAAATTCTCTGGTCATGGTCATTGACATATGCCTATTTTGGTTTGTCACTCTACATGGTTACCACGCTGTTTTACAATGTATAGAAGGTCTTTGTGCTTTCTAGTTGATAGATAGTGTTCCTAAACCATTATTACCCCCCTCTGACTATCTATGATTGGTGTTGTGAGTTGTCTATGTTCACCACATGAAGTTAAACTCTTTGGTCATGGTCAGTGACATATGCATACTTTGGTTGATCACTGTGAATGGTAGCCACACTGTGTCAGTACATATTGAGGTTACTTGTACTTGCTAGTCAATAACTAGTATTCACAAACTATTATCTTCCACTCTGACCCTTTGTGACTCGTGTTATGAGTTGTCAAAATTTACCACACATGGTGACATTGTTTCGTCATGGTCAGTGACATATGCCTATTTGGTTGGTCATCGTGCATGACATCTACACCGTGCCACAACTCAATGAAGGTCCTTGTGCTTCCTAGTTATACCTGGTGTCCCCAAACCATTGTTTCCCGCTCTGACCATTTGTGACTCGTACTATGAGTTGTCAACATTGACCAAACAGAGTTGATTTTTTTGGTAAGAGGCAGTACATATGCCTACTTTGGTTGGCCATTGTGCATGGTAGCCACACCGTGCTACTAGAAATTGAAGTTCGTTGTACTTGCTAACTGAGAACTGATATTCCCACACCATTGTTTCCCCATCTGACCGTTTGTGACTCGTGTTATGGTTTGTGAACTTTGACCAGCCATATCGATGTTCTTTGGTCATGGTTAATGAATCATGCCTAGTTTGGTTGTTTGGTGTGCATAGTAGCCACACCGTGCCACTACGTATTGAAGTTCTCTGTCCTTTCTAGTCAATACATAGGGTTCCCAAACCATTGTCTCTCCCTCCGACCATTTGTGACTCGTGTTATGAGTTGTCAATGTTGACCACACATAGTGGACTTCTTCGGTCATAGTCAGTGACGTATGCATCCTTTGGTTGATCACTGTGCACGCTAGCCACACCGTGCCACTACTTGTGAAATGTCTTTGTACTTGCTAGTTGATAACTAGTGTATCCAGCCCATTGTTTCCCCTTCTGACCATTTGTGACTCGTGTAATGAGATAACAACGTTGATCACACACTGCGAAATTCTTTTGGTCATGGTTAGTGACATCGGCCTATACTGGTTTGTCACTGTACATGGTTACCACGCCGTGTCATTATGTATTGAAGGTCTTTGTGCTTTCTACTTGATAGCTAGTCTTCCCAAAGTACTGTTACCTCTCTCTGACGATCTGTGACTCGTGTTGTGAGTTGTCAACGTTGACCACATGAAGTGAAATTCTTTGGTCATGGTTCGTAACATGTTCATTATTTGGTTGGTCACCGTGTATGATAGCAACACTGTGCCACTACATGTTAAAGGTAATTGTACTTGCTAGTCAATAACTAGTATTCGTAAACCATGATCTTCCACTCTGACCATTTGTGACTCGTGTTATGATGTGTCAAAGTTTACCACACAGTGATTTTATGTGGTCATGGCCAGTGACGTATGCCTACTATGGTTGGTCATCGTGCATGGTATCCACACCGTGCCACAACTGATTGAATGTCCTTGTGCTTGCTATTTGATACCTGGTGTTCCCAAACCATTGTTTCCCCCTCTGACCATTTCTGACTCGTACTATGAGTCGTCAACGTTGACCACACACAGCAGATTTCTTTGGTCAAAGGCAGTACATATGCCTACTTTGGTCGGTCATTGTGCATGGCAGCCACAAAGTGCTACTATTGATTGAAGGTCATTGCACTTGCTAGTTGAGAACTGATGTTCCCAGACCATTGTTTCCCCCTCGGACTGTTTGTGACTCGTGTTATGGTTTGTGAACATTGACTACCCGCAATGAAATTATTTGGTCATGGTCAGTGACATATGCCCAGTTTAGTTGTTTGGAGTGCACAGTACCCACACCGTGCCACTACGTATTGAATTTCTTTGTCCTTTCTAGTCGATAAATAGGGTTCACAAACCATTGTCTCTCCCTCTGACCATTTGTGACTCGTGTTATGAGTTTTCAATGTTGACCACACTTAGTGGACTTCTTCAGTCATACTCAGTGACGTATGCATCCTTTGGTTGGTCACTGTGCACGCTAGCCACACTGTGCCACTACATGTTGAAGGTCTCTGTACTTGCTAGTTGACAGCTAGTGTTCCCAGCCCATTGCTCCCCCCTCTGACCATATGTGACTCGTGTTGTCGGTTTTCAACGTTGACCACACACTGTGAAATTCGTTCGGTCATGGTTAGTGACATATGCCTACTTTGGTTTGTCACTCTACATGGTTACCAAGCTGTGTCACTACGTATTGAAGGTCTTTGAGCTTTCTCATTGATAGCTAGTCTTTCCAAACCATTGTTACCCCCTCTGAATATCATTGGCTTGTGTTTTGAGTTGTCAACATTGACCACATGAAGTGAAATTGTTTGGTCATGATCAGTGACATATGCATATTTTAGTTGGTCTTTGTGCATTGTAGCCACACTATGCCACTACACATTGAAGGTATCTGTACTTGCTTTTCGATAACTAGTATTCAGAAACCATTATCTTCCAGTCTGACCATTTGTGACTCTTGTTATGAGTTTGCAAAGTTTACCACACATAGTGACATTCTCCGGTCATGGTCAGTGACATATGCCTACTTTGGTTGGTCATCGAGCATGATATCCACACCGTGGCACAACGTATTGAAGGGTCTTGTGCTACCTGGTTGATACCTGGTTTTCCCAAAGCATTGTTTCCCATTCTGACCATTTGTGACTTGTACTATGAGCTGTAAACGTTGACCACACACATCGGATTTCTTTGGTCAAAGCCAGTACATATGCCTACTTTGGTCGGTCATTGTGCATGGTAGCCACACCATGCTACTATTGATTGAAGGTCGTTGTACTTGCTAGTTGAGAACTGATACTCCCAGAACTTTGTTTCCACCTCTGACCCTTTGTGACATATTTTATGGTTGGTGAATGTTGACCACCCATATTGAAATTCTTTAGTCATGGTCAGTGCCATATGCCTCGTTTAGTTGTTTGGTTGTATGGTGTGCATAGTAGCCACACTGTGCCACAACGTATTGAAGTTCTTTGTCCTTTCTAGTCAATACATGGGGTTCCCAAACCATTGTTCTTCCCACTGACCATTTGTGACTCGTCTTATGAGTTGTCAATGCTCACCACACATAGGGGACTTCTTTGGTCAATGTCAATGACGTATGCATCCTTTGATTTGTCACTGTGCATGCTAGCCTCACCATGCCGCTACTTGTTGAAGGTCTTTGTACTTGCTAGTTGATAACTAGTGTTCCCAACCCATTGTTTCCCCCACTGACCATTTGTGGCTCGTGTTGTGAGTTTTCAACGTTGACCACAAACTGTGAAATTGTCTCGGTCATGGTTACTGACATATGCTTAGTTTGGTTTATCACTGTGCATGGTTACCACGCTATGTCACTACGCATTGAAGGTCTTTGTGCTTTCTAGTTGATAGCTAGTCTTTCAAAACCATTGTGACCCCCCTCAGACTATCTGTGACTCGTGTTGTGAGTTGTCAACGTTGACCACAGGAAGTGAATGTTTTTGGTCATGGTCAGTGACATATACATACTTTGGTTGGTCACTGTGCATGGTAGCCACACTGTGCCACTACATGTTAAAGGTATTTGTACTTGCCAGCCGATAAGCACTATTCACAATCCATGATCTTCCACTCTGACCATTTGTGACTTGTGTTATGAGTTGTCAAAGTTTAACACACATATTGATATTACTTGGTCATGGTCAGTGAGATATGCCTACTATGGTTGGTCATCGTGCATGGTATCCACACCGTGCGACAACGTTTTGAAGGTTCTTGTGCTTGCTAGTTGATACCTGGTGTTCCCAAACCATTGTTTCCCCCTCTGACCATTTGTGACTCGTATTATGAGTTGTAAACGTTGACCACACACTGCGGATGTCTTTGGTCAAAGGCTGTACATATGCCTACTTTTGCCGGTCATTGTGCATTGTAGCCACACCGTGCTACTACTGATTGAAGGGCGTTGTACTTGCTAGTTGAGAACTGGTATTCCCAGACCATTGTTTCTCCCTCTGAGTGTTTGTGACTCGTGTTATGGTAGGTGAACATTGACCACCTCTGGTGAAATGCTTTGGTCATGGACAGTGACATATGCCTAGTTTGGTTTTTTGGTGTGCATAGTAGCCGCACCGTGCTACTACGTATTGAAGTAGTTTGTCCTTTCTAGTCGATACATAGGGTTCCCAAACCATTGTCTCTCCATCTGACCATTTGTGACTCGTGTTATGAGTTGTCAATGTTGACAAAACCTATTGGACTTCTTCGGTCATAGTGAGTGAGGTTTGCATCCTTTGGTTGGTCACTGTGCACACTAGCCACATCGGACTACTTCTTGTTGAAGGTCTTTGTACTTGCTAGTTGATAACTAGTGTTCCCAGCCCATTGTTTCCCCCTCTGAAAATTTGTGACTCGTGTTATGAGTTTTCAATGTTGACCACACATTGTGAAATTCTTTTGGTCATGGTTAGTGACATATGCCTCCTTTGGTTTGTCATTGTACATGGTTGCAACACTGTGTGACTACGTATTGAAGGTCTTTGTGGTTTCTAATTGATAGCTAGTCTTCCCAAACCATTGTTTCCCCCCTCCGACTATCTGTGACTCGTGTTTTGTGTTTTCAACGTTGACCACATGATGTGAAGATCTTTGGTCATAGTCAGTGACGTATGCATCCTTTGGTTGGTCACTGTGCATGGTAGCCACACCGTGCCACTACACATTGAAGGTATTTGTACTTGCTAGTTGATAACTATTATTCAAAAACCATTATCTTCCACTCTGACCATTTGTGACTCGTGTTATGAGTTGGCAAAGTTTACCCTACACTGTGACATGATTTGGTCATGGTCTGTGACATATGCCTGCTTTGGTTGGTCATCGTGCATGGTATCCACACTGGGCCACGATTTATCGAAGGTCCTTGTGCTTGCTACTTGATACCTGGTGTTCCTAGGGGTGTTCACGAGTCTCGAATCGCGATTCTGGACTAAAGACTCGGATCACGAGTTCGAGTCTGGACCTGGACTCGGACTCGCGAGTCCGCATCCAGGCCCGGACTCAGACTCACGAGTCCGGGCCCAAAATGGCGAGTCCATAAACTTGCGAGTTTTTGTTGTTGTGACTCGGGAGTCCTTGCGTCACTGTTCTGTTTGTGTGAGGCATATGGTGCAAACTATGTGTTTTCCACATTTGTATCCAGAACACAATGTGTTCATACAATCACTTTCACCTCTTTCACCCCTTTCACTTTTACCTCTTTCAGCCATGTCTGAGACATGGCTGTTCCTTTACCAACTATAGAACACAGTGTGCATATTCCAAGTGTACATACATACTGTCGTTCCTTTACCAACTGCTGTACACAGTGTCATGACACAATACACATACTTAGCATGAAACCTGCTGGTTTTCATCCAGAATACAAAGTCAATGTGCAGGTGCTGAATACACCTAAGATCTATGTTTAACTTGTGTGCAAAGACCTCTGCACAGTCAACTTGAATTTTGTTATAACACCTGTTCCAATCCATGGAATTACATTTCAAAGACAGGAACATGAGAATGAGAAAACAATTAAGGGAATTGAATTTAGAAATGAAAGCTGTTGTGAATCACATTTGAACAAAGCATGTCTATGACATCTCTACCACATCATCATCCTTGTCCTCATTCTCCTCGTCCTCACCCTCATGGTCATTTTCATCCTCTTCACTGTCACTGTCCTCCCCACTGTCTGTGCTTTCTTCCCCTTCTCCTTGTTCTCCATCCTCCCCTCCATCACAATTAGAGTCTGCAGCAACTGCTGATGCTAGGCCCCCACTCTTTGCTGCTTTTCGAGCAGCCCGCCTGGCTGCTCTCTCCTTGTGCTCCACCTTCTATCTCCTCAGAGACAGCACCCGAGGGATGGACTGGGAATTCCTTCAGTACCGGGGCGTTGATCCATGTCTTTAAACACAGCAAGTCCTGCACAGTAATCTGCGACAAAGAGGGGCAGAAATCAGTCACCACCCGGCCCCCCAGCGAGAACATCCTCTTGCTGGGAGTGCTGGTGGCTGGAACGGCCAGAACGTCAAGTGCACACAGTGCAAAGGTTGGATACAGCTAGTGCTTCTCCTTGTAGAATTTTAAAACGTTCGTTTTCCGTCCTCTCCTAGCGTTACTCTTGAATGCCTCCACCTCTTCCTCCAATGTGTATAGAGCTACGGCCTTCTCATCCGCCTCAGGCTCCTCGAACATGTCCTCAATTGGATCTTCCAAAGCAAATTCTAGCATGCTCACTTTCTGCTGCTTCTGCCGCCCACGCTCGACAGCTGCTGCAGGACCACTGAGCTCTTGTGGCTGGCTGCTTGATGTGGCTGCAGCAGGGGTTACACCGCCAGATTCATCCTCTGGCACCATCTCATCCTCAGCTGTCTTTGCTGCTTCTGCTAAAGCCCTTGCTGCCTCCTCTGCTGCTGCTGCTGCTGCTTCAGCTTCCCTCTTGGCCTGCACCCTTGCAAATTAGGGCTTCATGAACTCCATGACATTGAGCTCGAGCTCCACCACGGTCTTTATGCCAAGCAGCTGCACACAACGATGAGAACAAAATAAGAACAGAAAATGTTGAATGGATCACATCAATTTCTGAATCAGCAACAAAAATTCGGACAGATAGAACACCACCATCACCTCCCCCCCCCTTTCAAGCAACAAACCCCCCACCTCACCTTGTGGACCCGCTCAAAAAAGCGGAAGCGGAACCTCGGGTCCAGAGCGGTTGCCACCACGTGTCTTAGGCTGGCCTTCTTCACATACTTCTCCAACTGCACCAAAGAGACGGAAAACCAGAAAATGAGGAGCAGAGCCACAACAGGACCCGAAACAAAACAACAGTACAATAGACCATACCACCTTGTCCAAACAGCTCTTCAGGTCTGGCTCCAGCACCAGCGGCAGCTTCTCGTTGGCATCAAGAACCGCCTTCCTCTCACGCTTCTTCTCGGTTGCCCCGGCCTTCAGGCGCCAGCCATGGAGACGCTGCAAGATGTTGCTGAAAAATGGAAGGACCAGAGACAGCGTGGGGTAATCCTGACCTGAAACATCCTCTGTGAAGCCCTTGAAGGGCTTGAGGATTGCAATGACCATGCCCAGCAGCTCCCACCCCTGCCCACAGGGGATGAGACTGGGCTCCCAAGGCTGCAACCACTCATCCAACACGTCCTTGATCCTCATCACGCGTTTACACATGTCCAGTGTGGAATTCCAACGCGTTGGAGTGACAAGTAGTTCAATCCATGCGCATGGCAAGCATTCAGCACTGAAAATTCTCTCTTGGCCAAGCAGCTCACATAGCTCACGATGTCCTGCGCGGTCTTCAGATTCTCCTCTACCTCAAGCGCCGCAATCAGATCCTTGACAGCAAGGTTGAGCACATGCCCCATGCAGCGGATGTGCCCATCCTTGCTGAACTTGTCATTCTGGAGCACCAGGAAGTTATCCACCATGCTATCGTTCACAGTGTCATTGTCCACTGTGAGACAATACAGCTTGTTCCACAGTCCCCACTCCTTCACTGCGGCAGAGAAGAGGTCAACCATAGCTGCAGCAGTGGCATCATCTGAACATGAGGGAAATGCCAGCGCCACACTTTGCATCTGCCACTCGGAAATCCAGTGGCAAGTTATGCCCAAGTACTTGTGGTTGGCATCACTTTACCAACCGTCTGTGGTGAATGAGACCCCCGTGCACACAAGGGCAAACATCTTTCTAAGGTTCTTCCTGAAGGCTGCTGCACCATTCTTGATGAGTCTTGTGAGTGTGATGTGGCCAGGTAGGATGGCAAAAGGATTGCAGTGTAGAAATGCTACCTTCAGCCAGTGAGACTCAATGGACAAGAAGGAATGATTCTTGTCCACCACATGCTTCCATATGCAGCCCTGAAAATACTTCTTGTTGAAACACACACCCACACCTGCCACCCCACGCGCCAGGGCCGTGTTGGTGTGGTCGACGTCTGCGGCAACCGCAGTAGCAGCACCCGTCGCCCTCTCCAAGTTTTGCTGCGAATCCAGCGCTTTCAGCTCCTTCCACCGCTCATTGTGGTCCTTGCGGACATGCTTCCACATGCTGCTTGTCTGTCCATCGGTCATCGCAAACGACCCCTTCAGGCCTGTGCGTGATTTGGGGCATAACTGGCACCATGCCCGTGGTTCTCCCTTGATCACGACGTACTCGAAGACCGTCCATATCACAAAAGGCTTCTTCGTCCGCTTGTCCAACAGCTGCGTCTTCGGGTTCAGCGTTGCTTGTACCAGCTGCTCTGAGGAGGACACTGCCGGAGTGTCCGGCCTGTCCATAACAAGTGTAGACTGGATGCGGAGGAGCAAGGAGTTAGACTCCAGGAGGGGTTGGAGCCGACGGGACTCCCGCTGTAAAGCGGGGGCTTCAGCGAAGCGAGTGACCTCGCTTGCCTGCCGGGCTGAAACCCTCGCTCATCCAGAGAGTTTCAGGTTTCATGCAGCAAGAGACCCATTTGAGGCTGCCCGATGGAGCCGGGTAGTCTCGTCCCTATACCTTTGGTACACCAAGTGGAGGGGGGGGAGGGGGCGAGGGGGGTCTAAGACCCCACTCACATTTATTTGTCCAGCGGCGGGGTCAAGCCCACCCCCCCGCCTTCTTTCCCCCCCCCCCCCCCCCTCCCGCCCCAAGGGCCGAGGACTCGCGATTCCCGAGCTGATTCCAGACCACAATACTCAACTCGCGAGTCCGGACTTGGACTCTGACTCGTGATTCTGGTCATTGAGTTCCGTCACTTGGCTTACAGGCTTAGGTGTTCCCAAACTATTGTTTCCCCCATCTAACCATTTGTGACTCGTATTATGAGTTGTCCACGTTGACCAAACACAGCGGATTTCTTTGGTCAAAGGCAGTTCATATGCCTACTTTGGTCGGTCATTGTGCATGGTAGCCACAAAGTGCCACTACTTGTTGAAGGTCATTGTACTTGCTAGTTGAGAACTAATGTTCCCAGACCATTGTTTCCCCCTCTGACTGTTCGTGACTCGTGTTATGGTTGGTGAACGTTGACCACCCGCATTGAAATCATTTGGTCATGGTCAGTGACATATGCCTAGTTTGGTTGTCTGGCGTGCACAGTACCCACACCGTGCAACTACAAATTGAAGTTCTTTGTCCTTTCTAGTCGATACATAAGGTTCCCAAACCATTGTCTCGCCCTCTGACCATTTGTGACTCGTGTTATGAGTTGTCAATGTTGACCACACATAGTGGACTTCTTCAGTCATTGTCAGTGACGTATGCATCCTTTGGTTTGTCACTGTGCACGCTAGCCATACCGTGCCACTACTTGTTGAAGGTCTCTGTACTTGCTAGTTGACAACTAGTGTTCCCAGCCCATTGTTCCCCCCTTTGACCATTTGTGACTCATGTTATGAGTTCTCAACGTTGACCACACACTATGAAATTCTTTTGGTCCTGGTTAGTGACATATGCCTACTTTGGTTTGTCACTGTACATGGTTACCACGCCGTGTCACTACGTATTGAAGGTCTTTGGGCTTTCTTGTTGATAGCTAGTCTTTCCAAACCATTGTTACCCCCTCTGACTATCTGTGACTCGTGCTGTGATTTGTCAACATTGACCACATGAAGTGAAATTGTTTGGTCATGATCAGTGACATATGCATACTTTAGTTGGTCTCTGTGCATTGTAGCCACACTGTGCCACTACATACTGAAGGTATTTGTACTTGCTGGTCAATAACTAGTATTCATAAACCATTATCTTTCAATCTGACCATTTGTGACTCGTGTTATGAGTTGGCAAAGCTCACCACACATAGTGACATTGTTTGGTCATGGTCAGTGACATATGCCTGCTTTGGTTGCTCATCGTGCATGATATCCACACCGTGCCACAACGTATTGAAGGTTATTGTGCCTGCTAGTTGATACCTGGTGTTCCCAAACCGTTTTTTCCCCCTCTTACCATTTATGACTCCTAGTATGAGTTGTCAACGTTGACCACACACAGTGGATTTCTCTGGTCAAAGCCAGTACATATGCCTACTTTGGTCGGTCATTGCGCATGGTAGCCACACTGTGCTACTATTGATTGAAGGTTGTGCACTTGCTAGTTGAGAACTGATATTCCCAGAAATTTGTTTCCCCCTCTGACCATTTGTGACTCATGTTATGGTTGGTGAACATTGATCACCCATATCATAATTCTTTAGTCATGGTCAATGTTGACCTCGTTATCCGTTGTAGGGGCCCTACAACGACAATGCTACAACGAAGTACAACGTTGCCCCAACGTTGTGTGGTAGGCCCCTTACACGACCCGGGGCTGACCAAAATGGACATATGGCTCACTAGGGAGTCTTCGACACGGAACACGGTAATTTCTCAAAAATCGGAGTTTCAGGTCCGCGTACGAGGGCTCACCCGCGACGACCTACTTTGATGGATAGCATGACAGCATGTGCTGCATCACAGCATGCAATGCATGTATCATACAGCTCAGCAAGGGCAAGGCAATGACTGGTTTTTTTACAGCAAGATCTATCCATTGGGCCAATCGCATGAGCAGCCTCACCTCAAACTAAGCAGATTGCAAGGTCCACATGTAACCCATCCGCACCATTGAACTGAAGATTCCTTGATTCTTTTCTTCATTTTTTTCAATGATGTGTGTATCACACTTGTCGTTTGTCAACTTGTATGCGTGAGTCGTTCACCATTCTTGGTTCTTACATGCTCCGCAACAAATAAATGCTCATACCTTATACCTGTCAAAATTCGTAAAATATTCATTGAATTGAGGCTACATGCATCATCTTGCAATGCCAGTCCAGGATCACGGGTGGATGGGTCATCCGTGCATCACAACCCCAGGCACACGGTTGCCAAAGCCCTTCCTTTGGTCCATCACATTGCAATGCCAAACCGAGGCATGTTGTTTATCATCCATGGGTCATCCATGAATGGGTCATCCATCAGAGGCTCGCGCTTGCCGAAGTCTTCTCGGAAGGACTTAGGCGTTCGACGAGCTCAAAGTGTAATTGGCTTCAATAACGCCCCACCAATCTGCTAGCCGTCTGGTGCGACAATTGTGTCGCACCAGCATGGCATCTCAACCTTCCGGCTTGTCGTCTCACCCATTTCGGGGGGAAAACTCTGCTGCTGTCACCGTTAGTCACCCATTCCTTCATCTGGCGTTACTGACGCCTCCTTCGACCCAACTCGCTGGAATCCTCCGTAAAAGCGCCAGTGCAGCGATGACTTTTTGACGATGGAGTTGAGCAAGCACTGTGACCCTGTCCCAACAAAGACGAAGAAAGTGGGGTGGCGCTGTGGCTCATGTAGCACCATCAAAGCAGGGACCTGTGACCGTATTCGCGGCCATTTTAGCGGCGCCAACCACAACATCGGACGGTGCCCGTACCCACCACCAACTGCCCATGATGCCCTCGGGCTGGAGCGAGTTCTGCCACCTCCCTCAGGATGGAAGCCGCAAAGTGTCCAGCTGTACAAGGGACTTGGAGCAGAGTGGGGGACCAAGGACAAACCCGTGCAGTGGGTAAAACTGTGGGAGAAGTACCAGACGCAGGCCTCAGCCG
>SZWC01009076.1:33519-84706 GCA_023375785.1 Penium margaritaceum
GGGGCAGCGAGCTGGAAAAGACATATTGTCATCTCCTCGAGCGCTGCTGCTCCTGGGTTCTTGAGCCTGACCTTTCGACCGCAGCCCTCTACAGGAGGTGGATGCTCCTCCTCCAGTTCCAGGTGCTGCTATGTCGAGTGCCCTCTTTCGAGGAGCAGCTGGGGGACCCCGTCTTCTCATCAGCCCCACACAGACCGCTTTGGCGCGGTCGACGGATTAGCTCCCGTAGCCAAGCCTACCCTGACCTTCGCTCTGTCGACAGCGTCATCCTTGAGCGCTGCACCCGGTTCGAGGCAGGCGACTGGGCGGGGCTACTGGATGAGGCTTGTGCTTCAGTGTGTCCCGCGCAGCGGGCTTGGGTGGCGGCCCGTCCATTTACGCGACAGGCGGCGGTAGAGCAGGGTGAGGAGGGGACGAGAGCACGTGAGTGCGCGGCCAGTATGGTGCATGCTGGGGCATTATCGAGGGCGATGCAGCAGTTTGAGGGACGTCCACCAGCAGCAGGGACGGCCACGACTTTGGCTGCTCTCAGAGAGCGGCATCCTCCCGCCGCGGTGCCCATCCCAGCGTGGGTCCACTCCTTCCAGACACCAGGGGGTGGAGCAGCTGGGGTGACAGAGGAGATGATGGAGGAGACACCTCGTGGTTCTGCAGTAGGTCCCCTTGGTCTCACTATGGACCTGCTTCGTGACCTGGCCTTGGACTCACCGGCGTGCATGGAGGGCGTGGGAGGGGTCATACGAGCTATGCTAGATGGGGCCATACCGGCAGAGGCAGCGACGTGTATGGGTCGGAGAAGACTCATCCCTATCTTGAAGGGAGCTACAGAGGTAGAAGGGGTCCGGCCGTTGGCGGTTGGTGAGGTTTGGGTCCGGCTCGCTGGCCGACTCCTCCTCCTACGGGACAGGAACCGCTTGCACCGAGCTCTTCGGCCAAACCAGTTCGGCGTAAGAGTGTCAGTGGAGGCGGGGGTGCTGGTTCCTGGGGTGCGTGCCATCCTCTCGGCCAACCCTGACTTCTGGCTGCTTCGGCTCGATGCCCGCAACACCTTTAACAAGGTTGAGCGGGCAGCGGTTTTTGAGGCGGTGCGAGATTGGGGTCTGGGCATGTGGATCCTGTTCCTGCGACAGTTTTACACCATCCCGACGCAGCTGCTCTTGTTCGGTATCAGCACACCGGGGGTGCTGAAGAGTGCCCGAGGTGTACGCCAGGGAGATCCCCTGGGCCCTGCTTTGTTCGACCTAGCTCTTACCCCGGTGCTCGAGGCAGGGTCCCAGGTGCTGACGCTGGCTTGGGGGGAGCGTCGAGGCCATGTGGGGGCCTATCAGGACAATGCGACAGTGACCGCCCCTCCACAGCCCTTGGCGGCAGCCTTCTCCTCCATGGTTGCGGCAGCGGCACTACGTGGCCTACACATCCAGCCACAGAAGTGCCCCCTATTGCGGCGGACGGAGGCAGAGGTGCCTCAGGTGCTCTCTGGGCTTCCTTGTCGACGGGATGGTGTGGTGCTGCTGGGGTGCCCGGTGGGCGATGCAGTTTTCCAGGCAGCGTGGGCAGAGGGATGGCTCCAGGAGCAACTGCGGGGTCTGCTGCAGGTGAGTCGGATGGAGGAGGTGCAGACGGCGTTGACCTTGCTCCGACTGTGCATCATCCCCTGGGTGGACTTCTGCGTGCGGGCGCTCCCGCCTGAGGAGCATTGGCTGGAGAGTCTACACCGCTTCGACCAGGCCATTTGGGAGGCAGTACTACGCCTCCTACACATTGCACAGGCTCGGGAGGTGGGGTCGGTGGCCTTTGAGCTACAGCATCTGGCTCGATGGCAGTTGCAGTTGCCATTCGTCACCGGCGGGGCGGGTCTGTTGGGGGCGAGAGACCGGGCTCCCCTAGCCTATGCCTGCTGGACAGTGAGTCTTTTGCCAGCTCTCACCAGTGAGTTCACCCCCTTCCTTCCAGCGGACAGCGCGCTACAGCACTTGGCACCGGGGTGGGACCTGGTGGAGGAGGAGTTACCCAGGCCGGTGTTTGAAACCCTGCCTACCTTGGAGGCACTGCAGCAGGGTGTACAGCCGGGGTTGTACCAGCGGATGTGTAGACAGTGGTACTCGTTTCGGCGGGAGGGGTGGATTGCGGCGTGCGGCCATCTGGCACAGAGACGCTTTGGGTGCACACAGGGGGGCCCGGAGGCATACGCCCACCGGCGTGGCTATGAGCGCCATGCCCACCAGCGTTGCTGGGCGACGGCAACGAGGGGCAGTGCCCTCTGGTTGCAGGCGACTCCACCCGGCCGACAGGATCGGACGTACCTGGCCCCGATAGACTTTCGTCTTCACGCCCAGCTGTGGTTGGGCCTTCCCCTGCCCCACCTGGAGCAGGTAGGCCTTGATGGTATGGACACAGGAGCAGTTACCAAGAGACGGCGGATTGATGGAGCCATACAGCGCGTCCACAACACCATCAGGGATGAGCTTGCCGACATCTTCCGTGAGCACCGGCTTTCATTCACGGTTGAGAGCGGGGGCGTGCCCCGCCAGGCAGATGGGGCGCTGGGTGAGCCACGTCCGGACCTGACGCTGTCGGACCCTGAGTCAGGCCTGACCTGGGTTCTTGACGTGACTGCGGTGGATCCCCAGGGGGACAGAGCATCTGGGCCAGGCGTGGCAGTCGAGGCAGCAGAGAGGGGCAAGTGGAGCGGTATCGCCCGACGGCACGGCCGGGGCGCCACATGTGCCCTCTTGCATGGGAGACCTTGGGCGGTATGGGTGACCACTTCTAGTCCTTCCTGGCCCGCCTCGCCAAGATCTGCCTGGCACGGGGGCCACGACGGTGCTCTGCAGAGGTGTTCGAGCGATGGGCCCAGCGTGCTGTGGCTATTGTGGCGCAGCGAGTTTCCATTGCTGGTGTGCGGAGCCAGTGTGCAGCCATCCGTTTCTACAGTGTCGTACGCTGCGCAACGGCGCATGACCGTCCAGAGGGAGAGGATCTTCCGCTGCTACACGGCACGGGACTGCCTCTTGCCCTTGGGCTGTCTGCGCGGTGTTCGGTTGAACCGGTCTTTGCCGGTACCTAGCTCACATTCTTCATTTTCTTCACATTCCCACCGTTCATGTGCCGTTGGTGGCGGTGTCACTTTTTATACCCCGTAGATGTGCCGGGCAGGGGCGGCGTGCATGCTCTCCATTTTTATAAACTAAACTCTTTTTCCACAAAAAAAAAGATATACTTGTTCACATGATGCAAGACATGACGTAGCTACAATAGAAGCTTCCTAGGAATCTGCATAACCGTGTCCTATAGTTCCTATCCTTTTGTCTCTGGCTTTGAGAGGAAAGTTAGGTAGTCTGTTGTTGCAGCATGTTCGAAGTCAGCATCAAAGCAGTGATCCGAGCATGCTTCGCGCCATGTTGCACCTACCACCTCCTTTCGTGTGTGGAGGTGTGCCAATGTGGCGAGCATCCAGTCCACTGGCGCGTCCTTCATATGCCGCATGCCGAGATCCACCGTGGAGGACTCGGACAACTTCTTTCCCAGCCAGCTGGAGTACCCCTTGCTAATGGAGAACCTGAATGGCTTTTGCAAGCCAATTTCTGCAGGTTGCAACTTGCTTGTGCACCCCGCGAGGATGTAGAGAAGCTGCACCCATGGATTGTGTTTGCGGATCCACATTTTGAAAATTTCACTCGCTTGGGGCTGCCACGCATCCAAAACAAGTAATCGCCGGGATGTTGCGGGATTCTCATCATAGTCCCCGCAGAGGCAGACAAAGTAGGGCTCCAAAACCATGGAAAACCACTGTTTTGTGGTCTCCACCAACGCCCAATTGTTGGACATATTGGGGAAATGCCACTTGCAGTTCCAGATGGCCTTGTCGGTGTTGTCATACTAAGGGTGACATGCTTTCATCTTGCCATTCCAGATGACCTCGCAGGGCAGCATGCCACCCTCCATGGAGGAGGCAACCAAAACTGTGACTTGTCGCTTTTCTTCTTGCCCGCAGACTTTCACCTCTGTGGAATCCTTTGGTGCATAGGTGTAATGCGGGCTTGGTACAAGGTGCACGCCCGTCCGGTCAGTGTTGACCACAAAAAATAAGTCTCATTTGTATAGTTCAATGTGGAAAGATGCCAGTTGAAACATGGAGTTGGCGCAGTCTTGCCAATCCTCGGGTAGCTTCTGCGATGCCGAGGTACCACACCGCCATGTCCAATTTAGCTCAGCCGTGACAAACTTGCTGCACCATGAGTGACTAAACATCTCTTCTTGTGTCTTGACGAGTGGAATGTTGATGCCATGCTCCCTCATGATGGATGCCACTTTCTCGCAGATGACGATGTTGCATAGAGACGTCCCGTGCTCACGCCTGAGCTCCAAGGCACGGGTGACATGCTTGAGTGCAAAATTTTCATGGAAGAAGGAGTGCCGTCCTCGAGCCCCTTGCACACGCGGGCTTGTCACAGCAGACTCCACGATGAGCTTATCTGGTAATGTTGCACTTGCTGCTGCGTAGGTTGGATGGAGGGTGATTGATCTCAGTTTGCACCACCACTCCACTGTCAAGTAGGAAAGTTCTATGTAAATGGAGGGTCCTGCTGGCGTGCGGTATGACATGCAAAGCCATGCCACAGCTTTGGTGATGCTGCCGGCATGCTTGAGAACGGCTGCATGGATTATGGGCACATGCCCAAGTCCGAACCAGTCCATGTAGACACCTATCTTCCTAGAAGGTGATGCAGATGGTGATGTTTCCTACTACGGTTTGGGAGGGGGAGGGAGGGTGAGGACGTCTGTAATGTTGTCGGTGTACACCATAGTAGTATCATCGGTGGCATTAGCTGTCATTAGAGCATCAAAAACTACTTTGTCTCCTGCCCGACGTCGCATCATCTCCTCAGCGGAGATGGCAACATGAACAAGGACATGGACATCATCATGCTCTGCTGCACTAGGAACCTTGTCCACACCGTCGACAATGGCTTTGTCATTGTCGGCGTCAGCAGCAATGGCGTCCCCGGAATCGTCGTTTAGGTCAACAACATCATTCTTTCCGGGGTCAACATCTTCGTCATTGGCAATGTCAACAATGTTGCCGTCGTCTTTATCATCAGAAAGGACGATGTGTGCACGCCTTTTAGGTAGCTGTTCATTGACAGGTGTCATGTCGGACGGAGTATCTCCCTCCGCGCTGCGGTGCTTGTCAGCATTGGAACTGTGGAGGATTGAAGCTTTTGGAGTAACAAATGCTGGAAGAACCAGCTTGGTCTTCCGTGGACACCCAGGATCGCGCTTAGGGACTGCCTATGGCTCGGACCCAGAAAACTACTTCTCAACATGGCGGCGATGCTCCTCGGCACTGATCTTGCTGAAGAATGAAGTCAAACGAGACATTGCGGTGAGCTTGTCAAAGACAGAATAATGGGGAAGCACAGCAGTTAGAAAGTCTATGAACACATTGTGTTGCGCATCCAGCACAACAAGGCTCTTTGTTTGATGGCACAAGCATGACGTCAAGTGCAATTTTAAGGTTGCGCCTTGCAAGGTCGTCCATGAACACGTTCTTTGTCAGCAGTTATCCTGGTACAAAAATAAGGTCTCATGTCAGAGTCCAGTCGTGTGCAAGTCATCAACTACTCACCTAAAACATGACAACCGGATTTGAGCCGGCCTCGATGACAAAGAAAAAATGTGCACCGGCCATTTTGGATGTACGGAGTTAAAGATACACTAAGGTAGTGTACCACCTTCAAAGGCAGGGACCATGTAAAGCTCCTAGCCATCAAGAATGCCATGCAAGAAGGTATTGTGCACATCCATGTGGTGGAACTCTGAGCCATGCTATGTGACCATGCTAAAGGGCGTACGACTGGTGGTGAAACGACCAACTGGCGCAATGACTTAGTCCAAGTCCACTCCTAGTACCTGTGCAATGCACTTGGCTGTAAGCCAAGTATTGCGCTTACCCAGTGTGTCATCTGGCTTCCTCTTGCAACGAAAAACCCACTTGGCTCTAATGGCTTTGTGGCCTTGGGGCAAGAAGACCAGCTCGTAAACAACATGCTCATAGATGGAAGTCAGTTCCTCCACAAAACCAGCATCCTACTGTGCAGAGTCAGGTGCGGCCCTGGCGTCACGGACTATTGGCTGCCTACAAAGACGACCCGACTGTTAACAGATCAGCGGTATCAAGGACTAATGGAGCATGAGACAACGCGATAGAGACAACACATTGATACTCATGAGAAATCAAGGATGAAGGTACGTTGTAATGAAAGCAAGGGTAATCAGACCCAAAGCCTTTTTCCTTCGATCCCCACTTACCATAGTGGAAGAAGGGGACATGGGATGGAGGGCAGCGGCCGGGGGCGGCTGGGCAATGGCAAGACGCATGTCTGGTGGAGGCACTTGGGTGCAGGGACAAAGACAACCACCAGAATTGCGTGAGCATTTCAGACCAACACTAGGCACGTGGACGCGCCGGACTCGAGGAGGCAAGGACACCACAGATTGCTCCATTGGAGTGTCCAACTCAGAAGCCATTAAACTGCTTGATTGGTTAACAGTGAGTAGCCACATTGGTAGACTCTGACGCCTAGGTGGCGGATTCAGCGGCCGAAGAAAAGGACTCATTCGCCTGGTTCATGGAGTTGGCGACCAAAGAGGTGGACCCGGATGTGTGGTCAGCAGTAAGAAGAACAAACTCATATGTGGAATTTGGTACAGTGGGGGTGTCTTGTATGCATGGACACATAAACAAAACCGTGGAACCAGGGAACTCTGGACTCTAGACACGGAGTAACAACGCGCAGTAGTGTAGGTTCTACACCACAAAATAGTGGAGACAGTCTCAGGAAAAATGGAGAACGCATGCATAAAATCTCCTCAAAGAACAGTGTGTCACACGACTTGATGATGTGGTGACAAATAGAGTCGCAGAACTACCAAGCATTTGACTCACGAGACACCCCGAGAAAGGTATGGAGATTACCACAAGGAGCTTGTTTGACATCTCATTGGTCCTTTGGGGGCTAGATACTGGTGACACAATCCTACATGCGCACAAAACGAAGATCTGCATGATGTCTGCACCAACACTAGTACGTGGTAGGGAACTATGCTCCAAAATCAGGTCATGTACTACATGGCCTTGAAGAAAAATCCCTCGGACAATTCTAAATCAATGTGCATAGTGCATACCGCATCAACCATGGTGTAGTCCTAGTGCTCATAGACATTGTTCTGCTCTAGAATGGAGGGTACATATTGCTCGTAACAAAGGCATGCGCTCCGTCTGAAGGCAAGGGTGAGGACGCATAAGAAATACAAGTGACGTACTTCAAGTTATCATGAAACTTTGCATGCAATATCACACAAGCACAGACCTAAACATCCATGCTCATGTGGTCGAGAGCACGTATGGATGGAAGGTTGGGCTTAAGGACAGGCACATATAGCACATCCATGGTATAGACATTACCAGATGGACCCCGATAACAGACAACACCAACACCACGAATAGGAAGCATCTAGGCGGACCTACTTTGAACACATTAGACATCGCCAACCGGGCCAAGCATACTAAACACCTATCGACAAGACGTCATGTGTATTGTCAGAGTCGATGATCCAAGTGCTATCAAGGTCATGAAAAGATGCTATAACGTTGCACAAAACAATGGGTGTTGTACATGAGACTAAGATGCAAATCGCACCTCTGAATCGTCAAGTAGGCAAGATCATCCAAAACAGGAGTAGGAACACGGTGGGGATCCACAAGGGGGTTATCACGGAGAGAAAACTTAGTCCAACTGTTTGTGCTCTCCTGACTAATACACATGCAACTCATACTTCCCTGGGACTGACGATGGGGCATACCAAGGCATTGTCCCATGAACTACTCCATCTGGCTCTCACAAGTAGAGGATGGCAGTGGTGCAGTTTCTTGTGGAGGTGGTATGATTCCATAGGAGGGAGAGTAGTTGCAGATACAAAACCATTTAGCTCTCAGACAAAGGCCATGCCTGGAAGTATGCAGGTCGTGAGTTTTGTGACTATGCGCAGAAAAGCGGTCCATAGCTGAGGGGAAATTTGATGGATTTTCATAAACCAATATGCTTCGTGTAGTAGACAGTTGGATAGGTCTTTGCTTTGGAAAGTGGCAGTCGTGAGACGTGCACAACTCTGCATGTAGTAGTCAGTGAGGAAAGAATGCAATGGAGGATGTAAGGTGTTGCTAAGAATGAGACGAAGTGGTATGTCAAAGTGTCAGGTCTTTTGCCATGGCCAATCTTTGAGTGTGGAAATGGCTCCTGTCATTGTGCGTAGAAGAGAGCAGTGCGCTGTTAAGAATCTGATCATTGATTAGGCAAAAATGGCTGTGACAAGTGGTCGAGTATGTAGATGGTAGCTGGATGAGTGCGATGTGCAATGATTCAAAGCTGCAAAGAGATTCATGAGATGAGAGAGGAGGAGCAAAGGACATTGTGTACATTACAAGTCCATATTCCTCATATCTCATCTCAGTCACACGCTCAAAAAATCCTAACATAACGGTGTTTCATGGAGAAGTGGTAGCAATAGCAAGAGCCCGGGGGCTTGCTCCTTCATGTTGTTGGTTGTTGTCGAACGCCAGGTTGAACATCTCGACCTTTTGTAACAGCATTCAAGGTGCTCCTCCACCTAGTTGTGTTGTTCAACAAAGGATTTGTCATGGTTTTGGTCCAACCATTCATCTGTGGAACGATGATAACAAACATGGGGCATGTGGTTGTGGCGCCCGCATTTTTTTCCCTTCAGAGGACCATGGCGGATGGCGTAGGAGCTGGGAGGGAAGCAGTTGATGATACGGTTGTCAGCAATGGCAACCATGGTCTTTAAGGATTTCGTGGAGATTTTCATCTCTCGAGCTTGCTTGGTGACATAATCTTACTCGGATGCCATGAGTTTGCAATTGATGATGGCAATGGTTACCTTGTCCTTGAGCAGGTGGAGGAGGATCTTGCAAATGATGTTTCACTGGCCAGGAAGGTCGGAGACACGGGCTGGATCTTTTGCGTTGGCGGCACGACTGTGTCCTGGCGCAGTGGCAAGCAAGGCTGCATTACACGCAGCATTGTTGAGGCTGAGTATGTGGCCCTTGGTTCTAGCGTGTGTGAGAGCGTGTGGTTGCATCGTTTGTTGTCTGAGTTGTGTCACTCTGGTACGTCCATCACGTTGCACTGTGATAATGAGAGTGCCATAGCCATTGCTAACAATGACTACGTGCATCATACGTGCAGAAAGCACATCAATGTTGAGCATCACTACATCCGTTTGTTGTCACACGACCGTAGCATGAGCATTGTGTGGGTTGAGACAACACGGCAGTTGGCTAACTTCTTGACGAAGGGACTGAAGCGCGACTCGTTCAAGAAGGTTGTGAGTGCGGTCGGTGTACGTGCTTGAGTTGCTATCTCTGCCCCTGGCCGCGTATTGCCTGTCCAAGGGGATTCTTACATGCTTGATCAATGTGCTCGCTGCCCACCCATATACACTATGCCTGTGAGTCATGGGTGAGTTTTGGTTTTCACGCATCTCTCATTGTGCTCTGCTGTGTCCACCCCGCTTGAGTACATCGACGTGTAGATGAGTGACAGCAAGACGCGACGTTGTTGGAGTGTCGTCCGGTGGAGCCGACGCACGCTAAGGTCTGCACGCTGGAGCCTCTTCTCTCAGACGCATGATGTGCTCAGCTCCATTGGCAGGCCTCCTCAGCAGTCACGACGCTTGGGGTCACTGTCACCACAGATGTTGCCTGCACGCGTCCTGTGCCAGATCTGACTGCATGGTTGCACTTGCAGCGACATTTCTGCTCAAGAGTTTCAGGTTATTCAGGCATTGATGTGACCGAGGTCATTCTAGACTAGACGCTGCCTGGGTTTAGGCAGCCATAACTCCTTGTTGTTATTTTTCTGGATGATTCTGACTGCACGACTGCGTTTCCAGCATGGTTATTTGGGTATGGTCCAGGTTTTTAGCAAAGACGGATGACGCCCGGGTTTGGGTTCGTCGACTGCCTGGCAGGGCTCATCGAGAAAACTATGGCTGCTAGGAAAATTGGAATCGCCTGATTGGTTGGTAACCTAAGTAACAAGCTCTATAGAGGTGATCTATGCATAGTTTTTGAGGGGTCTCTCAGTTGCTCTCATTCTTCATTGCTCATCATTCATTCTCAACTCTTTCAGCCTTTTTGACGTCCTCCTCAGTGCGCAGATTTCCTCTCACAAGTCTCAAAGCAGCTAGAGGGGGCAGCAGTGCAAAGCAACGAGCGTGGGGCCATGCCTACTCCAGCCATGCTACAGCCCCAACCAGCCACTCTAGACTAGTTTCTAGCTCTCAACACAGCCACCTATGAGTGTTGGTGACGAGTTACAGTGATTGTTGCCGATGGAATTTGCCGCACACTGTTACCAAGTGGGAGACTCCACAAAGAGGGATGGGAGCCATGTCTCTCGCGACGGTGCGACGTCCCCTCCATCGCTCGGCGCCAGCCATCGTGAACTTCCACCGAGGCAATTGTCTACACGGGCATGTACACCAGCCGAGAAGTCACATTCTAGATCGGTGTGACACAAACGGAGCAACCAACTCATAGAATGTGTGAGAAACAGAAGAGTGAGTAGCGAGTTATAAGCAAGCGAGGTAATAACTGGTCGACCAGGAAAAAGGATCCTGTGAGGCGTCGCCGCCACCCTGGGATCAAACCTGACCCATCGACAGTGAGCCGATGGCAGTTTATCACAAGCCAGGGTAAACTGGACGTGTGGTCCCGCATGATTAGCAACACCATGCTGGAGCCCGAACAAACGTGTATGACTAAAGAGTGTTGAAATAGTATGCACCTTGTCCACTGCCTAGCTGGCTAGCTACACATACCGACAAGGCATGCACTGCTCTATGGAGTATGTCCCCTTGGTCTGTTCTTAGATGGGCCAGGAATGCACTGCCCATAATGGGTATGTCCTTTGTGGCTCATCATAGGAACCATACCTTTTCGGCTTGGTTGATTAGGCACCGGAGTCTCGCCCGAAAGGTTGCGGGTTCAAACCTCGTGACGGTTGCAATTTTCTTTGAGGCCAAAACTAGGACAGGAAGCTTCTAGGAAGCTTACTAGAGCCTGCCTTGAGGATGACACTTGGCGGTCTAAGGACACGCCAAGTAGGAATGTAGGTTGAGGTTGGCTCCAGTGGAGCCACTACAAGCAGAAGCTTTAGCAAAGCTCTGCAAGTATAAAAGCCTGTACCTTGCATGCATCCATTTACAGTTCTTGCCTTTGAGACTCCTCACAGAGTGTCCAACCAAAGGTAGATACTAAAGACCAACATGCGGACTTCGTGAGGTTGCAAACCAAACGAACCTAAAGTGTGGATCCCTTGTTCGAGGGTGATATGTTATCTTGGTTGCAATACCAAGAGCGGTTGGCGGCCTCCCATGTCGGGACCCGTTTTCTAGACCGTTGCTATCCGGCGCATTGACAAAAGGTTATGGGCCCACACTTCTGGTTCTAAGGCACGCTTCCAAGACCGACTAGCGCGTGGTCTTGTAGGGTGTACAGGTACAACGGGGACACAAAGATCGGACGGCTCCAATCTGCTCCATCGGCTCCATCGGTTTCTTCAGGTAGGGTGCGCGCAGGTGGCGGACTAGGGGACGAGGAATCGCTTTGTCCATGTTGGACAAGACCCTCAAGCCCCAACGGGATTAAGCTCTACCCCTTTTTAGAAGGTGGTACGACCCCAAGTCTGTTCTCTCACGACGGCACCATCGCCTTAGGCGATCATCGGCGGGATCGGAACCAACTGCACCTTTGACAACGGTCGCAGTCAGCAGCCTCATCAGCCTCATCGGCCTCAACGAAGCAGAGTAGCAGCGAAGCAGCGAAGACGAGCAACCGCAGGAAATGGCGGATCCGAGTCAAGCCCGCCTTGAGGCGGGTATGTCCAAATTCACGGGGAGAGGGTTTCCCTTGTGGAAATGGCAATTTGAGATTGTCATGAACGTGCGTGGCTACCTCGACATCCTAAAGGGATCGAGACAGGACCCGCCGATGCGACCATGACGACACATGCGGCTGACCTTGCAGCATGGACAATGAAGAACAACATGGCTCTTGCCATTCTTGTGACGTCCATCAACGAGACTCAACACTCCCACATCACAGGATGCACGTTGGCTGCCGAGGCCTACGCAAAACTCGCACGCGTGCATCAATCAAACGCCCTAGCAAACTGACTCTTCATCTTCCAACGGTTGATGTCGATGAGGGTGAGCGAAGGAGAATCGATACCCGCATTTTTGCAGTCGTTCGACAACGTGCTGCAAGAGGTCTAGCAAATGGAATGGAATCTCGACTCCAACATACGTGCCATGATCCTTCTAATGGCGCTGCCGGAAAGCTGGGGGTCCTTCATCACCGTATTTGGCGGTTGGAAGGAGGCAGATCTGACGTACAAGGCTGTCGCCGAACACGTTCACAACGAATCCATGCGACGCAGTGGCAGTGATGCAAACATCTCAGCCTATGCCTCTCGCTTCGGTGGACAAGATCCAAGCTCTCGCTCCAGTCAAGGCAACAGCAGAAGCGGTGGCGGTGGAGGGAAAGGCAATGGTGGCGGGAAGAGTTCCAAGAAGCCCGGCAACTGTCACAACTGTGGCAAGGCCGGGCACTGGGCTAGGGACTGCCGTAGTCCCAGGAAAGAAGGCGGGAACAAAGGTGGAAAGGAGAAGAAGGAGCTCACCAACATGATGGCTAGGGGGCTGCCCATGAAGGGCGCAGCGATCCTTAAGCCTGGGGCATTTGCCCTTGACTCGGGCACCAACCACCACTCATCAAAAGAGAAGGGTGGATTTGTCTCCATGGCCGAATCTGTCATGCGCATCAAGTGTGCAAACGGTGGCGTCGTCCAAGCCATGGGCGAAGGGGACAAGGTGACCACGTTCAACGTGAATGGTGTGGAGAAGGCAGTCAACCTTCAAAAGGTGGTGTACATGCCATCTTTCGCAGCCAACTTGCTGTCCGTCTCACAAATCACCGACAACAACATGACAGTGGTGTTCACCAACAAGGAAGCGGTGGCCCTCAAAAACAAAGACATCCAGATTTTGTTCACCAAAGACGACCTCATGCTTCAAGTTCCAAGAGTCGACGGCCTCTACGTGCTTCAAACCAAAGTCACCAAGGCGTCGGATGAGGGACTCGCATGTGCCACCAAGACAGTGGCACCGGAGCCGAAGGATGCACCATCGGCGGCCGTTGCGGCCACCACATCAACCAAGGACACCGATGCTGGGCTGTGGCACCGGCGATTTGACCACGTGGCTAACAGCACGCTGCAGAAGATGTAGGAGCAAGAGGTAGTCCGTGAAATGGAAGGGTGTACCATGAAGCATGGCGAAGGGTGTACATTGTGTGAACCATGTCTCCAAGCGAAGGCAAAGAAGAAGCTGTTTGGGAGAGGAGGTTAACGAGCAGAGCACGTCTTGAAACTGATACACAGTGACGTGTGTGGACCCTTCCGCACACCGTCTAACGGAGGGAGCAAGTACTTCCTGACCTTCATTGATGACCACAGCTGCAAGTTATGGATCTACTTCCTCAAAACAAAGGGAGAGGTCAAGGAAAAGCTCCTCGAGTTCGTCGCCATGGTGGAGCGGCAAACGTCCAAGAAGGTGAAGGCGCTCCAAAGTGACAACCGGGGTGAGTACGAGGCATGCAAGTCTTGGCTCAAGAATCATGGCATCTGCCACGAGCAAACCACCCCTTACAACCCCCAAAGCAACGGTATTGCCGAGAGGATGAACCAGACCCTACTCGGCATTGTGTGAAGCATGCTCTTCGACGCCAAGCTCCCACCTTGCTTTTGGGATGAAGCAGCAACAACGGCTTGCTACCTCTTGAACCTCACACCAGCGACCGCCTTGCAGAAGCGTGGAAAGGAGCAGGACAAGCAGCTGAAGAACCCACAGGAAGCATGGTCGGGAAAGAAACCCAATGCATCTCATCTGAAGGTGTTCGGGTCAACTGCATGGGTGAAGATCGAGTCGGGAGAAGGTGGAGGCAAGCTTGACGCACGCTCCAAGAAGTGCATCATGGCTGGGTACGACACGTCACACAAAGCCTATCGGCTTTGGGACCAGGCAGTAGGCAAGCTTGTGAAGAGCCGCGACGTCGTGTTCGATGAACGCACCCTTGGAAAGGGAGAGCCGCTGGACCCGACCCTCACTCCCAAAGTGGGAGAGTGGATAGTGTTGCTTGAGTCCGGAGACCAAGCACCCGACAATTGGCTCACCTTGCCAGCAGGTGGTGGGAATGGGAGAGTGGCTGCGGAGGATGATGTAGCATCTAAGATGGATGCGGATACCGAGGCGTCCGAGGCGTCCGAGTCTGACTTGGAGTTCGACGACTCTTCTGACGACGACGACGACGACGAAAAACCACCACCTGTGGAAGCACCAGCACCAAAGCAAGAAGCGGCACCACTACCCCGGCGCAGTTTGCGACCAAAGAGAGCACCTTTGCGGTATGAGGATGATTGGACCGGCCTTAGCTAGTCGTGCATGGCTCAGGGAGAGCCATCCACAGTCGCGGAGGCCATGAATGGCCCAGATGCGGCCAAGTGGAAGGAGGCAGTGGATAGCGAGCTCACATCCATTTCCGAGAACGGCACGTGGGTGCTGGTGGATAGACCCGACAAGGCCCACATGGTGGGATCCAAGTGGGTCCTCCGAGTGAAGAAGAAGCAAGACGACAAAATCGACAAGTTCAAGGCAAGGGTAGTGGCTAAGGGGTTCTCTCAACGCCCGGGCTCCGAGTACGATGAGACGTTCGCGCCCGTCGTGACCTTTGCCTCCATCCGCTCTCTCCTTGGCATTGCTGCCACAAAGAACTTGGAGATACACCAGATGGACGTCAGGACAGCTTTCCTTTATGGGAAGCTTGACAAGGAAGTGCTGATGGAGGTGCTCAAAGGAGTCGAATCTCCCAAGGGCAAGGTGTGCAAGTTGGTGAAAGCGCTCTACGGGCTGAAACAGGCCCCAAGGATGTGGTACAAAGAGATGGACGGTTTCATGACCGGCCTCTCCTTCGCGCATTGCCAGAATGACCCGAGCATGTACGTGCGCGATGATGGGAGAGGGCTGATGCTGGTTGCGCTGTACGTGGATGATCTGATCATCTGCTCGTCTTCGGTCGAGCTGCTGGATGGGCTGAAGTCTGACCTCAGCAAAAGGTTCAAGATGAAGGACATGGGTCCTCTCGAGTACTACCTCGGGATTGCCATCCACCGCAACCGAGTAGCANATGACGACCGACACAAAGCTGAAGGCCTCCATGTCGCCAAGCAACGAAGCAGAACAAAGGGAGATGCAAGACATCCCCTACCAGTCCGCCGTGGGTAGCATCATGTACGCCATGGTAGGGACTCGTCCGGACATATGCTATTCTGTGGGACAAGTAAGCAGATTCGTGGCCAATCCTGGGCCACAACATTGGCAGGCAGTCAAGCGCATCTTGTGCTACCTGCAGAAGACACGTCACATGGGCCTCGTCCTTGGAGGCCAAGAAGGAATGGACCCCCTTCGTCTGAAGTGCTACACCGATGCTGACTGGGGAGGAAATCTTGACGACAGGAAATCCACCTCTGGATACGTGTGCATCTTGAATGGCGTTGCCATCTCATGGGCCAGCAGGAAGTAGGATTGTGTTTCCGTGTCCACGGCTGAGGCAGAGTACGTTGCTTTGCCTGAGGTATACAAGGAGACTCAATGGCACCGCAGCCTGCTTGGCGAAATGACAGTGCCACAGAAGGACGCCACGATCGTACACGTGGACAACATGAGCGCCATCTCGATGGCTGAAGAAGAGATCATCTCCCGGCGAACAAAGCACATCGACATACATTACCACTACTCACGTGACCTGGTCATGAAGAACGTGGTGGACTTGCAGCACTGCGGAACGAAGAGCATGCTTGCTGACTGCATAACCAAGCCGCTGGAGAGCGACTTGCATTATGCAGGCATTCGTGGATTCGGCATGAGGAGTGCGGCAGAGGAAGGGTGAGCTCCTAGGCATTGATGGAGCCGAGCAAGGGACAGATGGACAGAGGTGCAAGGGAGAGATTTGTTGAAATAGTATGCACCTTGTCCACTGCCTAGCTGGCTAGCTACACATATAGACAAGGCATGCACTGCTCTATGGAGTATGTCCCCTTGGTCTGTTCTGAGATGGGCCAGGAATGCACTGCCCATAATGGGTATGTCCCCAGTGGCTCATCATAGGAACCATATCTTTTTGGCTTGGTTGATTAGACACCGGAGTCTCAAACGAGAGGTCGCGGGTTCAAACCCCGCGACGGCCGCAATTCTCTTTGTGGCCAAAACTGGGACAGGAAGCTTCTAGGAAGCTTACTAGAGCCTGCCTTGAGGATGACACTTGGTGGTCTAAGGACGCGCCAAGTAGGAATGTAGGTTGAGGTTGGCTCCAGTGGAGCCACTACAAGCAGAAGCTTTAGCAAAGCCCTGCAAGTATAAAAGCATGTACCTTGCATGCATCCATTTACAGTTCTTGCCTTTGAGACTCCTCACAGAGTATCCAACCAAAGGTAGACACTAAAGACCAACATGCGGACTTCGTGAGGTTGCAAACCAAACGAACCTAAAGTGTGGATCCCTCGTTCAAGGATGATATGTTATCTTGGTTGCAATACCAAGAGCGGTTGGCGGCCTCCCATGTCGGGACCCGTTTTCTAGACCGTTGCTATCCGACACATTGACAAAGAGTAGTCAACAAAATCTACCATGAGCGGATGTGGTTGCATGCACTTTACCATGTACTGCTTGAGGTTTTGCTTATAGGAAAGCAAGCAAGTTATCATGGTCACACATATGGCCTCAATGTTGTGATTTCTGACGTCCCTGTCGACCTGCACAGTTTACTATGACCACTCGGCCATGTCCATGCCCGTGCAGATCCCTCATGCGGACCAAGGTGGTACCGGTGTGTCCTCTGGTGGTGGACTACCATCTTGGAGCTGATTGACGACCGTCCCAGAGCTCTGGGCGCTGCCAGGGACCTCGTGTAGTTTTTCTCCAGCGCGTAGGAGTTTATCGGTGGACTGCCCATGGGCCCGATTTGCATGTTTTTTCATTGTGTGCACCGTTTGATGCCGGATACATGCATGTGACCAGTCATAGCATCCGGCTTGTGATTTTGCATGTCTAGGTTTAGACGGCATAGCGTTCTGACATGCCTACGCTGAGTTACGGCCAAAACAATAATGTTGGGCCGGTTTTCAGACAAACCTTGTGCTGCCACGTGCGACACCCGCCGTGCGCCGCGGTAGGTACTTATGCCATGGACCAGTCATTTGTCATATCTCTCTCTGCAAATGCTATTGAAGCATTATGACACTCTGACTTGTGTCTCCTAGCCAGACCCTTGGTGTCGTCTGTACGACATGTTACTGTTGTCACCGTCCGACAGGGCACTGCCGCCCAGTCAGCAGCTGTGTTGCTAGGAAGCTTGTACGCATCTTCTCATGGTATCAGAGCAGCGAGGCATTCCTAACTGAGCTGCGCAGCAGAGACGCAGCAGTGGTAGCAGCAGTGAGAGCAACAGCTAAAGCCACGGTCTTGGGAGGACCCACCAATCCACGATGACCCACTGCAGCAGATTGCAAGAGCGGAGACACCCTTGCAACCGCATCACCACCCCACCACCACGGGGCAGCCAAGGGTTTCCCAATGCCCTCCAGCAGCAGTTGAGGCATGAGATGTTGAGAAGGGATGTGTGAAGGGTCCCAGAAGCTTCACTCTGGTCGCACATACCACCCTCCCCAGACGTGAGAGAATGCAATTGCCCCATTTGACCACTACTTTTGACGTGTAAGAGTTCGATAGAAAGATCTTGAAAAACCCTATCCATTGCTTTCACTCCCCTCTCATTTCATACCCTACAGGCTCCAGGAAATAAAACAAAGCTCTCAGATCTAGAGTTTTTCCGGATTTTGGGCTAAAAAGAAAACAGAGACATTGTTGAATTTTTTAAAGCTTTTCTTTGCACGAAACCTCCTCCATTGCATTCAGCATATTTTGGCTTATAATTTCTCCAAATTTTGCCTCATTTAGACAACTTTCATGCTGACATCATCATTGTGAGTGATGATGTCAGCATCAACACTGTGCCAAGTTTTTGGCTGAAACATGATTTTTTACCAGAGTTTCAAATCCTTGAGAAACGCTGACATTTCTGCAATCTGATCAGTTTGACGTCTCGGTCCATGCTGAGTGTTGACATGGCTCCGACCGTTGACAAGGGCAAAGGACCACTAGATCCCTCTTCCTCCTCCTCAGGGGTCATGAGCCCACGCTTGCAGGCCATTGCGGACCTGCGTAGTCAGCAGGATGCGTCGTCACCAGCAGCAGCAGAATAATGCCATCCGGGCGCTCACTGATCTTATTCGTGGTCAGTCCACGGCCCCACAGCAGACACTCAGGGGAGTCGACGGTGCCATACCTTGCCTGACCCCTACCTCGGTAACTTTTCTCGACCTGACGTCTTCCCTATCCCCCTTCCTTCCCAGCCTGTGGTTGCTCTTCCCACGGAGCAGCAACCCAAGGACTTTGAGACACCACCCCCACGCTATGTCACCGATGATGGCTTTGACTATTGGGAGACTCTCTTCAAGGTGTAGGCCACTTCAGAGGGGGTTATGGCCCTACTACAGTGACGTCCTCCGGACATGATCCCGGTGGCACTTGGATCATCGATTCTGGTGCCACTAATCACATTACCTGTCATCATAGTCACTTCGTTGTTCTCGGTCATGTTGCGTCTGTTTGCTCTGTTTGCACAGGCTCTGGTCAATCCTTGCCTGACCAGGGTGTTGGGGTTGTGTGCTTTAATGGTCCGGCTGGCCCCTTGTATCTTTCTCAGATGCTTTTTGTGCCTGACCTTGAGCTCAGCTTGCTTTCTGTGCATGCCTGCACACTGATGGGACTCTCTGTGAAGTACATTGTAGAGTCTGCCACTGTGACAGCTTTTGATACTTGTACCGTTGTTCTTCGTACCTCTATTGTGGATGATCTGTATCGTGTCTCTCAGATCTCTCCTCCTCCTTCTTGCTCCCCTGCTCCTACTCGAGTGCTTGTCACTGGCGTGATACCTGCTGAGCACCAGCGACTGCTACATCGTCACCTTTGTCATGTGGGCTCCGACAGTGTGTCGAAGCTCATTCTGACATAGCCCGCACTCGGTCTTGACGCGGCTTCTTTTGAGAAGCCACCCAAGATTCATTGTCTGTTGTGCGCTCAGAGTAAGATGCATCATTTCACCTACCCTGACTCCCGTTCTCGCGCACTTCTCCCTCTCGAGTTGGTCCATTCGGACCTTCTCGGTCCTCGTCCTCTCAAGTCTAACTCCGATCGGGACACATACGTCCTGACCATGACTGGTGACTTCACCCAGATGAGGTGGGTCTACAGCCTGCACTAGAAGAGTGACGCCGCTCTCGTTGTTCACCTCTGGCTAGTGATGGCTTAGCGTCTGTCTCGCCACATGCTGCATACCTTCTGTTCGGATCGCGGTGGCGAGTTGCTTGGTGAGATGGATAGTTTGTTCACCGAGCACGGGATTTTTCACCAGGTCTCTGCTCCTGCTACTCCTCAGCAGAACGGTGTCTTTGAGTGCTGGAACCGCACCATGGAGGATACGGATCACGCTATGCAGTCTGAGTGCGGTCTCCCGGAGTCCTTTGCCTTCGAAGGATTTGCCTACATGACGTGCATCTGGAACCACCTCCCACACGGTCCCCTTCCGGACCACATTACACCGTACAAGCTTTGGTTTGGCCACCGTGCTGACATGCGTCTCGCTCCTGTCTGGGGATCCTTGGCTTCTATGTGGTATAACGAGGACCAGTAGGGGTCCAATGTCTCACCGCGGGGTTGCATGTGTGCCTTCGTAGGCGTCTCCCCGCAGTTGAAGGCCTAGAATTTCTGGGACCCGGCTCGTTGTCACATCGTTGAGTCCTGTAATGCGCTCTTCTTTGAGTCCCTCGCCTACCGCAATCTCGCCTCAATTATGTCATTGTTCGTCACGCACAGTCCTATGTGTGAGGCTTCTCAACGGATGGGGGAGTCTGAGCCTGCGAGCACCTCTTGCCCGGCTGATGTGTCCGTTTGAGCCTCCTCCAGTTCTCGATCTCCGCCTCTTAATGATCCACCGATCATCGCTTTCGGCCCAGAGACCCCTCCAATAAAGCCAATGTTTACCCCTGTTCCCTCGCAACCCAAAGGCGCTCCTGATCATGTACCAGTGTCCGCCTATACTCTGGCCTCTGTGTGTGGTCCTCCCTCACCCGCTCTTACTGTCACACCCGGTCCCGTGTCTCCCACACATGCATCTCCTCGCACGGTATCACGTGCTCCTTTGCCTCAGCCCTCACCAGCTGTGGTCATGCCTGTCCCTGCGCCTGAGATGAGTCCCTCGAGCCTAGGTTACTCACATGAGCCCGGCGGTCATCTTCGACCATTGGACTCCGGAGTCCTGCGAGAATGCGGTCCCACACCCGGGCGCTCCACTCGCAGCATTGTGAGTGGTGATCCCGACGAAAAGGCCCTAGGCCTGAGTATCCCCACTAAGCACATAGAGGTACATCCAACGTACCCCGTAGGGCACGATCCCATCACTCGCGAGTTTCATATCACTTGTGAGACAAACAGCTGACCTTGTGGTCGTCAGGCCTAGTACTCAGGTGTGTGCACTTGCCACTGAGAGCACTCCCTCTATGGCGCCTGATCCGGGCACACTCAGGGAAGCTCTCTCATCATATGATGCTTACGCCTGGCGTGCTGCCTACGAGGATGAGCTTCGCGTCATCCGAGAGCACGAAGTTTACAAGCTAGTAGACCTTCCACCTGAGAGGAAGGTTATTCATGTCAAGTGGGTCTCTTGCAAGAAAGTGAAGCCGGATGGCTCATTGGAACGTCACAAGGCCCGCTTTATCATCAAGGGGTACTCTCAGATCGAGGGCATTGGTTACACTGACACCTTTGCCCCTGTCAACCTCATGACCTCAGCTCGCACTCACTTTGGTGTAGTTGCTCAGCATGACTGGGAACTGCACCGCATGGATGTGAACAATGCATTCCTTGAAGGCTCTCTAGATGAAGATATTTATGTGGCTCAGCCTCCAGGCTTTGAGGACGGTGACAAGGTCTGGCGCTTGCGCAAGTCTTTGTACGGCCTCAAGCAGTCTCTTTGGTGTTGGAACAAGGAGATCACTGGCACCCTGAATCGTTCTGGATATGTACAGAGCAAGGCAGATCCCTCTCTCTTTATCCGACGGTCGCCTGAGCGATTCACTCCCATCCTGGTCTATGAGGACGACCTTCTCATCACATCTCATTCCATGAAGGCTGTGAAGGAGGCCAATGCGGTCCTCCAGACTACCTATAGGATGAAGGACCTTAGTCCTGCAGTGGTGTTTCTTAACATGGAGATCGTGCGAGACCGCAGACGTCCGACACTTCTGCTGCATCAGGCCTGATACGCACGCGTCGTGGGGGAGCGCTTAAGTGACCTCCTTGGCGCAGTGCCCACAGCCTCCATGCCTGTCATACCTGACAAGCAGGATGCCCTATGTTAGAGGTGACGATTACTGCGCTTATTTTTCTGGTCGAGCTGGCGCAGTCGGTTTCAGAATCAGAGAAGCCTGCAAGAAGTTAGGGAATTTTCTCTCAAAAATTCCCGGGTTCAACGGCGGAGATTCTCTCTGCTTGTACAGGCCAGATTTCATTCTGGCATCTAGGTCCATGGGGGAAATGGACCCTAGAGCTGCAAAATATTGTGTGCTGCATGTACAACATGGTTGTGCATGCCTGCTGACCCAGACCAGTCAGCTGCTGTGCAGTGCAACTACGCACTGCTCGGTTCTGGGCTAGGTCTAGTCAGGGTGGGACTACATCTGACTGGGCAGTGTGGACCGCCCTGCATCAGCTGTTGCATCAGCGCGACTCGGCAGCAGCATGCAAGGCCCATAGTGGGGACCGCTCTACATCAATGCATGCATGCATGATATAGCACTGTGTCGCAGCATGCATGCACGAGTCATCAGCCATATGCAAAGCTAGAAGCGGGGACCGCTTTGCATCAGCACAGCCATGCACGACTCAGCAGCAGGAGCTACTGGAGGGGCTACTGCCTACAGGAAGATTCCTAGGGTAGGAATCTTCCCACCTACAGCCGGAAGCTTCCATCAGCCTGGACAGCTGTCAACTTGCCAGTAGCCTGCTATAAAAGGTGGCCAGCCTGGCAGTCTTCAATCAACAACTCAGTCATCACCAAGCTTTCCGCCTGCAGTCTACCACAGCAGCCTCCACCAGTTCCAGACATCACCTGAGGCCAAGACTCTGCAGACACTCTTCTCAAGACCCCAGTAAGCCTGGCAGCAGTCTGCCAGCGTGGGCAGGAGGACGCCCCTGACTACTTGAAGGCCTGACTACCTAGAAGTGGTGGCCAGACTACGCCCAAGACTCAAGCTACTTTGCTAGAGTTGTCTTGCTAGGTGTTGCCCACCTGTGGGCAAGGAGCTGTGTCTAGGCGTGAGAGTCCAGAGTTAGTCTCTAGCTGAGCTGTGTTTGTTGTATTGTTTCTTGTACTATAGTTGTGATCAACTATAGTCATTCAGTCCCAGCATTCTCCCAGTTCCAGCTTTCTACTCTTTCTGTGGTTCCTCTCCAAGCACAACGGTCCCAGCAGCAAGGAAGCTAACCCTTGCTGCACCCCACAAACATCAACATGGTATCAGAGCAAGGTTTGTGCTGACAGCATCTACAGTCTGAATCCTAGCTAGTGGTGTGTTCCGGAGGAGCTGTAGAATCCAGTCGCCTACGCCAGTGAGCAACTGACGTCTTCAAGCGCCCAAGGTGGGATCCAGCCTGCAAACGTCAGAGGCAACGTGGATTACGTGAGCAACATGGAGATGGAGAATTCAGGTGCAAACTCTCCACCTCTTGATGAAAATTCTGTCCTGCATGGTTGCGCATGGGACAAGATCAGGGTCGTCATGTGGCAGAGCAGGCAGAATGTAAGGCGGAAGAAGTGCAACGCTTGGCGGATGAAGCAAAGCGCATGGTGCAGCAAGAAGCAGCTACGCGCCAGGCTGTGGAGCAAGAGACCATGGCATTGAGGCAGCAACTAGGTGCACAAGAGCTACTCCGCCAGCAAGAGCAGCTCACACGTGATGCTCTGTTGAATCAACTTCAGCAGCAGATGGCATGGCTACAGCAGCAGAACCAGCTGCAACAGAAACAACTGCAACTGCAACAACAGCAACAGAAAAAGCAGCAACAGCAGTTGAATCATGTCCATCAAGCTTCACAAGCATCATCAGCACATCTACCTCAGCCAAGTCCTCCACCAGCCATGCAGCAACCTGTCATTCCTCCACAAGTGCCACTAGCAGCGTCGGCACAAGTAGGAATGCAGCAGCAGTTTCCAGCCCAACAGCCACACGTTCCATTGGGCATGCCCACGATGGCACCATTTCAGCCATCTTCACAAGCACCAACGCCTCAGACATACATGGGACAACCACATCCAACAATGTAGCCTGTGTTTCAGGCACAACTGGCAACAGCAAACGTGCAGCAGTGTCACACAACTCCAACACAAGGAGTTGGGTACCAGGGGTTAGAGGACATTGTGCCAGCAGCAGCAGCTTTTCTGCATCTGCACAAGGTCAAGATCGACCAGTTCAATGGCGAGAACTTCCCGCACTAAGCCCACAAGTTCAAACAAGTGGCCCAGATTCACAGCATCTGGAAGTTCTACACTGGTTATTACGTTCCTCCTCCCCCAGGATCTCCACCACACATCGTGTCGGAGTTCAACTACTTCACGCAAGCTGCATACATGGTGCTTGACAATCAGCTCAGTCCTCGCATTGAGCAAGCCATTCGCATGTACAAGGCAACAACTGAACCAGCCAAACATGCATGGTCCTATCTGCTACGGACCTACATGTCAGGGGACTCCACTTTCAAGTCTCATCTCCTCACAGATCTCTCCCACATCAGCCTCAGTAGCTTCAGTGACATTGAGAGCTACATCAACAAGGCAAAATCGCTCCGCGACCAACTTGCCATCACAGATGCACCCATATCTGAGCCAATCTTCGTAACCTTCCTACTCAACAGCCTCACTGGAGACTGGGATGTCGTAAAGAAAGTTCTCAAATTCAAGTCTAAAGCAGAACTGACAGAGGCATACGTTTGCACGATGCTATTGACAGAGCAGAGAGACCGCCAACTCAGAAGCGAAAAAGCTCGCATTTTCAGCAATGCAGCTTACCAGAACGAAGGAGAGAAGAGCGCATCTCACTCCCTCTCAAACAGCCATCCAATAATGAAGTCAGCATACTCCCATGAGTCAATGCGCTCCCTCCCAAAGGCAATCCCATGCAATGCCATCGGCCAGCTGACCGGATCTCGTCCTGATATCACGTGCCATTATTGCAAGAAGAAAGGGCACGTGAAGAAAGACTGCTTCAAGAGGTTGCGCGATGAGGTGAAAGGGAGGCTGTAGAGAAACTTCAAGGGGAAGAAGCAAGGGGGAGAGAAGAAGGAGAGTGGAGGAGAAAAGAGTAAAAAGGAAAGTCAGGAGTCGGACAAGAAGGTGAAGGAGGAAGGCAAAGGGCAGCAGTTTGACTACACTACATCAGTGTTCCAGCTGTCACACAGTCAGAGCGACAAGCTGGTTCACTCACCGTATGTTTGGTACCTGGACAGCGGGTGTACCTCGCACATCACGTACCACAAATCCTGCCTCCACAACTACGAGCCTTCATATTAGAGCTACGTGACATTCGCCAACAACAAGTAGATGCCCGTGCTCGGCAAGGGCATGATGACCGTGACAGGGTATGATGGAGCACATATCAAGTTTGGCATTGTTCTCTACATACCTGACATTGCTGTTAACCTCCTCTCCCTCGGCGAACTGATGAAGAGAGGAGCTTGCGTTATCAGTAACGGCAAGCATGTCACGCTCAAAAGCCATGAAGGAGAACCTTTGCAGAAGGTCTACTCCTTCCTCATGGCATGATTGAGCTGGACTTCAGCGCACCAGCTCAAGATGAGACGGATTCCCCATTTGCAGCAGCAAGTCTACACCAACCTGCAGATGCAGATGTTGTAGTGTGGCACAAGAGGCTTGGCCACATCAGCAATCAGTTGGTGGAATCCATGGTCAAGAAAGGCCATGTTTACGACCTCGAAATCAAGAAAAGTGGCCAAGGCATAACTGACCCTTGTGAGGATTGCGTTCGTGCCAAGCTGCCACGACAAATGTTCCCTCCAACAAGCAAGTGCGACATCAGCCAAAAGCTGAGATTGGTTCACACTGACATCTGCAGACCACTCCCCTCAGCAACAGTCTATGGTGGACACTATTACTTCCTCATCTTTGTGGATGATGCGACACGTTTCCTTTGGAGCTACCCCCTCCGAACCAGAGATGAAGCGCCAACATACTTTTTCGAATGGCTGGCAATGGCGGAGAGGCAAAGCAACAAGAAGCTGCAAGTCCTACACTCCGACAATGCTGGCGAGTACACCAGCACAGAGTTCATGTCGCAGCTTGAGGACATGGGCATCGTGCAGCAGTTCTCTACACCATATACCCCGTAGCAGAATGGTGTCGCAGAAAGGGCGAATCGCACTGTTCATGATACATTCAAATCCATGCTGCTAGGAGCGCAGCTGGACAACACCTGGTGGCCGTATGCTTTGAGGCAAGCAGTTTGGGTATGAAATCGTGTTTCGCACATGGCTTTACCTTCGCACATGACTCCGTTTGAAGCATGGCACGACTGCAAGCCTGACATCACCATGCTTCGGACATTTGGCTGCATGGCGCTTCTCTACGTCCCAAAAGAACGTCGTAGGAAGCTTGCAGACAAAGTAGCTTGGGGCATGTTTGTCGGACAAAGCCCCAACATGAAAGGTTGGGAGTTCTATGACATCGACTCTCAACGAATCGTCACCATTCGTGATGTAGTTTTCTTCGAGCATCTGACACGTCAAGGGTGGGAAGCCAAGCGCTCGACCGCACCAGACCTCCTTGAGTCATTCTATGACTCATTTGTGGAGTCTATCCAAGACGATACAGCAGACTGTGATCCACTCACCATGACGGATCTGGATCAGGCGAGTGAAGAGGTGGTGCGCACGAGTTTGCCCTCGCGGCTGACCACGACGAACGCATCGCCACTGATCAGGAGACGATCGTAGTAGGCCATGGAAAACGCCATCCCGTGGCGATGCAAGATGGTGCGGAGGCGACGCGGCTGAAGCAGCACGACGGCACAGTCGAACGCCGGCACTTCACGCGCCTCCTGCAGCAGTAGATGGAAGAACAACACAAGGAGGATGAAGCAGAATGCGACATGGTGATCACAGCATGCACGGTGTATGCTGAGAATGATGAGGTACATGCCGACTTCACAACAACATATCTGACAGCTCTCCTTTCCAAGGCGTCATCTACACTACCGCCCGAGCCAAAGTCACTCAAGGAAGCACTGGCAGGCGAGTTTGCAGTAGAATGGAAAGCAGCACTAGATGCAGAATGCAACAGCCTCATGCAGCAGGGAACTTGGGAGCTAACAGAGCTGCCATCCGGATCAAGGCCAGTTGGTGTGAAGTGGGTGTTCAGGGTGAAAACGAAGGCGGACGGTAGCATCGACAAGTTCAAAGGGCGCCTGGTTGCAAAGGGGTTCTTGCAGGTGGAAGACAAGGATTTCTTCAAAACCTACGCACCTGCCAGCCGCTATACCACAGCGCGCATCATGCTCGCCATTACAGCAGTCAAAAACTACAAGGTGCAGCAGCTCGACGTCAAGAATGCCATTCTGCATGGAGAAATAGACACTATGGTCTACATGAAGCAGCCGGAAGGGTATGATGACGACAGCGGAAGAGTATGCAAGCTCATCAAGAGCTTACACGGGTTGAAGCAGAGCCCTCTCCTTTGGTACCGCAAGCTGTAGAGCCTCCTCGAGTCACTGGACTTTCATCCATCAGCCTACGATGACTGCTTGTTTCTACATCGTCAGGCTGAGAACAAACGTCCAGACTGCTACGTCCTCTTCTACGTTGACGATATCCTGATTATCGGCCTGTCTCCAGACTTCATCCACGCAACTGCTTGTGCAATGCCGAAAGAAATCAATGTGACGCTAATGCCGAGTTTTGAGTACTACCTCGCCATGAACATCAAACGTGATCGTGCATCACGCACGCTCAAGTTGTCACAGCAGTCTTACGCAGCCAAAGTCTTCAAACGGTTTGACATCCCAGATTGTCACGTTCCGACTCCCCTAACATAGCAGCAGCTAATTCATGAGGGACCAAGGGGGAGAAATGAGACTCACTATCGCAGCAGAGTCGGTTCTCTCATGCACGCTGCAAGCTGCACACGACCTGACCTACAGCGAGCAACCTGGCGCGTGGGAATGAGACCTGCTGTGAAAGGGCTTGCAAGGAGCTGGATCGTGCCCTCAGGTTCTTCCGGACTACCTCAGACACAGGGTTGGTCTTCGGCTCGTCAAGCAACTTAGAGCTGAGCTGCTACGTGGATGCAGATTTTGGCGGTACGGAAGAAGACCGTCGAAGCACCACTAGATTTGTTTGTCTCCTGGCCGGAACGGTAGTCTCGTGGTCGAGCAGGAGGCAAAACACCATCACACTCAGCTCAGCTGAAGCTGAGTATGTCGCGGCGACATCAGCAGCTCAGGAGGTAACCTACCTCAGGAACCTCCTTGACGACATCAGCTTCCCGTAGCACGGCCCGACCAAAGTTTTCGTCGACAACAAATCGGCTATGGACCTTGCAAACTCGACAAATTTTCAGACACGGACGAAGCACATTGACATCCATGGCCACTAGATTCGCTCAAAGGTGATCGACCACACGATAATCCTCGAGCACATTCCCGGAACGGCACAAGCAGCATATTTTTTGACAAAATGTGTCCCGAAGGACATTTTTTATAGGTGTATGGAGCAATGTGGACTTACACGCAGTGCCCACTCACAGTATCCCCGGAAGAAGGGCAACCTGGGAGACACGCGGCAGTCAAACACGCGCGCCAACGCCATCGGCGATCTCTGCACACAGAAAGACGGAAATTCGTGACTCATGGTGCACGGAGAAATTTTTGTGGGGCATGCAGCAGAGATTCAGAGCCATCAAGAAAATTCACCTACAGCAGAAAATTCCCCAGCAGCAGCTCGATTCCTTTCATCGCCGACAGACTTAGTCATGCTCAGTGTCGGCGTGACATCTAAGAAATTTACACCTGTCTCCCCTCAACAACCTGCTACAGAAAATCATTTTTACTCCCAGACAATCAGCAGCTTCAACCAACCCCTTCAGTCCTCTACTTCGTTACGAGACCTACTTCAGTCTCCTACTTTTCTGAAAAATCGTTCGTTCGAAGACCCACTTCAGTACTCAGAGAAGAATAAAAATTCGGCAGCATGGAAGGGGATCAGGTAGCAAAAAAGGGGTCGCGAGAGAATTTCTCGTGGGAAGGGGGTACGAGGGGAGCAGCGGTCGCAGCAGGAGAGCGAAGTAGGGGTTCGTGGCGGAGCAGGTGCGGTGAAATCAAGGGGGAGGGGGGGGCGAGCTGCGAGAGGGGCAGTGGCGGCAACAAGCAGCAGGCCTGCCGCGACGGCAGGCTTGGCAGCGAAGCTGCCTGCCGTCGCGGCAGGGAGCGAGCGACCAAACTCGCTCGCCCGTGAGGTGGCGAGCGAGTTCGCCATGAGGTAGGCGAGCGAGCTCGCACCTCCTAAGCGAGCTCGCGAAGCCCCCTCCACTACGAGACGGAACCTGGCGAGGGAGCAAAGAAAAAGACAAAGCGACGAAGTAGAAAAGGACGAACTACGAGAGGAGGATTTTGCAGCTCACTCGACGAGCAGTTCAGCAGCAGTGGAGGAGACTCCAAGCGTGCGACGATCGACTAGCGCGACCCTAATCCAGCTGTGGCAGCCAAGATCGCGCAAGTTGTGACTGAAGCTATGGGGCGACGACATCGCACGCGTGAGGGCAAAAATGACGTCAGCAATACTGCAACCGCCATTTATACCTCCGCAACAGCCGCTGGACGTGAGGGGGAGAAGAGAAAATTTTGTTCTTCTCTCCCAGCGACCTCTCCACCCACTGGAAAGCAACAGGGAACCTTCCAAGCGAAGGGCAAGTCAACCGGAGCGCCCCTACATGCAATGGCATGCGCCGAAAACGCCCCTACGCGTATTCTTGCAACAAAAGTCACCGGAATTCGAGCGAGACGACCTCAGACGCCACCAAACATTTTTTTGATGGCGGAAATAACAAGAAAAGCCCAGAAGCAACCTCCTGAAGCCGGAAAAGACCCAGAGGGAGTCCCGGTTGTTGCAGTCGAGAGCGATTTTGATCCCGAGAGCAAGGAAAAGCCTCTTCTCAATTTTTTTGACACTGGGGAAGCAGCAGAAATTTCTTCTGACATCGAAATCCTCTGGGAGACAATCGACATCACCGATTTCTTCGGCGCACCAATCGAGGGGGAGTGTTAGAGATGACGATTACTGCACCTATTTTTCTGGTCGAGCTGCCGCAGTAGGTTTCAGAATCGGAGGAGCCTGCAAGAAGTTAGGGAATTTTCTCTCAAAAAATTCCCGGGTTCAACAGCGAAGATTTTCTCCGCTTATACAGGCCAGATTTAATTCTGGCATCTAGGTCCATGGGGGGAATGGACCCTAGAGCAGTAAAATACTGTGTGCTGCATGTACAGCAGGGCTGTGCATGCCTGCTGACCCAGACCAGTCAGCAGCTGTTCAGTGCGACTACGCACTGCTGGGTTCTGGGCTAGGTCCAGTCAGGATGGGACTACACCTGACTGGGCAGTGTGGACCGCCCTGCATCAACTGCTGCATCAGCGCGACTCAGCAGCAGCATGCAAGGCCCATAGTGGGGACTGCTCTGCATCAATGCATGCATGCATGACACAGCACTGCGTCACAGCATGCATGCACGAGTTATCAGCCACATGCAAAGCCAGAAGCGGGGACCGCTCTGCATCAGCACAGCCATGCACGACTCAGCAGCAGGAGCTACTGGAGGGGCTACTGCCTATAGGAAGAATCCTGGGGTAGGAATCTTCCCACCTGCAGCCGGAAGCTTCCATCAGCCTGGACAGCTGTCAACTTGCCAGCAGCCTGCTATAAAAGGTGGCCAGCCTGGCAGTCTTCAATCAACAACTCAGTCATCACCAAGCTTTCCGCCTGCAGTCTACCACAGCAGCCTCCACCAGTTCCAGACATCACCTGAGGCCAAGACTCTGCAGACACTCTTCTCAAGACCCCAGTAAGCCTGGCAGCAGTCTGTCAGCATGGGCAGGAGGACGCCCCTAACTACCTGAAGACCTGACTACCTAGAAGTGGTGGCCAGACTACGCCCAAGACTCAAGCTACTTTGCTAGAGTTGTCTTGCTAGGCGTTGCCCACCTGTGGGCCAGGAGCTGTGTCTAGGCGTGAGAGTCCAGAGTTAGTCTCTAGCTGAGTTGTGTTTGCTGTACTGTTTCTTGTACTATAGTTGTGATCAACTACAGTCCCAGCATTCTCCCAGTTCCAGCTTTCTACTCTTTCTGTGGTTGCTCTCCAAGCACAACGGTCCCAGCAACAAGGAAGCTAACCCTTGCTGTACCCTACAAACATCAACACCCTAAAGGTGGACGGTCCCACACACCTAGGGCAGATGGTGGATGTGACCTTTTACCTCCGTCTCATCATATCTATGATGTACATGGCCACTACCACACGCCCCGACATCGCCTTCGCCGTCAACCACCTCGCAATATTTTTGCAGGCTCCACGCGCTAGAGCCCTTCATGTTGCTATGCGAGTGGTGCGATACGCGGTCTCCACACCGTACCTAAGACTCTGTTTTTGCTGCCACTGGTCGGTGGTTCTTGACGGCTACACCGAAAGCGATTGCGGTTAGAGTCCAGATGGACGCAGTCGCACTGGTTACGTGTTCCTACTCGATGGTACCGCTGTGTCCTAGCAAAGAGAGAAGCAGGGTTGCATTGCACGTAGCTCATCGGAGGCAGAGTATGTTGCCCTGGGTGCACGGCCATGTAGACTGTGAGTTCCGACTTGCCGGGGTCAAGGCGAAGTCGGAACGTCTGTCCACGTCGACGTCCACGTCGACTCGTTGTGACCGCCTTGCAAAACCAAAAAGCCCGGACAAGGACGGTTCAAGACCGACTCAGAGCAGCAGCCTTATTGGCTGGAATGTCGGCGACATTCCAACAATAAGGCTGGTCCGCATGCCGCCAATATGCACGGCTACACAACGTATCCGATGGACAACAACGTGTTCTACGTATGCTGATTGGTTGCTTTCTTCACACACCTAATCAGCATGCAAAACATCGACTCATCGGGCTCCAGCCAGGCATGGGATCCATGCCAGGCTGGGAAAGCGGATGTTCTCTATAGCAACCTGCGCATCGACCCCCCCTTCTCCCTGACTACTCTATGGTGTAGTCCAGGTGCAGTGTTTCGACTCATTCAGCAAGCCCGTCCCCATATGTACAGTTTAGACACTCATTTTACCCCACTCTTTCTGCACTGCCTTGGGGCACAGGCTCTGCCGCCAGCACAGCCTTTTCACCATGGCTGGCGGCACCAAGTCTGCAATGTGTGCACAGGCAGCCGCCACCACCACAATGCTCCCCGTGCTAACATGCAACTTCCTCACCCACGCTCTGAGCAAGTTCGTCTGTCCCATACCTACGGCTGGTGGCTACCCTGGTTTCTACTGCGGTGGCTGCGGTGGCACTTTCTTCGATGGTGTTGACCGCATCCGAGGCCACTTCAGGGCACCAATCCCAAACATCACCAAATGTACGGTATCACCTCCTGCTGCCCGTGCCATCCTTGGCCTTCCCCCTCTTCCCCTGCCAAACAAATCATTCACCGGTGCTGACGAGAAGCTGTTTAAAGGTCAGGGAGCTGCATGGGTTACCAATGCCAATCCTGTCAACTGGGTCAAAATGACCGAGCAGAGGAAGCGGGAGGAGATGCGGGCAGCAGCAGGCATTGCAAAGACAGCAGCAGAAGTGGATGCGGAGCAGACCCAGGTTCCAGGCTCATAGGGGACCTCTTGGACCCCGCTTGCCGCTCCAGAACTGCTCACTACCCCCCTGTCTGCTGCAAGCCTTAACTCCACGAAGCAGACACTCATGAGTGACCACCTTGCCAACGCGTACAACAGCCAGTGCCAGAAGACCATCGTCAAAGTCATGGCCAAAGCTGCTCTGTCGATTTCCTTCTGCCGGGAGCGGGTCGTGTTAGAGCTCGTGGAGGATGCCAGGCACACGAACCCAAGCTTCAGGCTGCCAAGCAAGGAGAGGGTCACTGAGGTCATCTTATCACAGCTGGACAAGGAGCTAGAGGAGATGGAAGCGCCTCTCCGCGATGGCTGGGAGATATTTGGCGTGAGTCTGGGCGTGGATGAATGGTTTGATATTCAGATTCGCCCCATCTATTCCACCATGGCCACCAATGCTGAAGGGGTAGCCCACCTCTTCTCTCGCGATGCCAATGGGTTGGTGAGAGATGCCAATCACGTGGCCGCGGTCATTGACCAGGCCATAACGCATGTCGGGCCGGAAAAGGTGGTGCTCGTCTTCACCAACAATGCCTTAACAAACAAGAAGGCTTACGAGACCTTGAGGACCAAGTATCCAAGCATCTTCTTTGCTCACAGTTTGATGTGGGAAAGACCGAGTGGGGCCAGTCGGTGATTAACAAGGCTGAGCGTGTTGTCACATTTTTTCAGGAACAAGGATCTTCTGCGCTCCTGGTTGAAGGTTGAGTCAGGAGGGAGGGTTTTTTTGCCTGTTGTTGCTACACGCTTTGCTTATATGCACAGGATGCTTGAGCGCCTGTTCAGCATGCGTGACTGCCTGCAGAAGATTATTTCCAGTGCCAAGTGGAAGGAGATAGGGGGCTGGGAAGGATGCAGGTTGGAAGGCAAAAAAGAAAGAGGTCCATCGGATTGTGAAGATGGGAGTTTTCTGGGTGCAGGTCAAGGCCATGGTAAAGCTAATATCCCCACTTGTCATTGCACTATGCAAGGCTAACGCCGCAGGTGGCACGGCAGGAATCGTGTACGAGACACTGCTGGACACGACCGACGAGATCAGGAAGCCCGCTGTATCTCGTGGTCGACGCAGTGCTCCATGCAATCCTGCTTGAGTGAAATTTGTAACAGATGGACTAACCAGATGTCTTGCCCTGTGTTTGCAGCCGCCTGATGAGTCCACCCACAGCACTTCGGGCATGAATTTGACGAGGACGAGAAAATGGTCGAGGCGTGGAATACAGTTGTGAATGCCTTGGTGCCGGAGAAGGACCAAGAGCAGCTGAGCAGGGATCTTGAAGGGTTTAAAAATGCGCACGTGACCTGTGACATTGAGCCCAGTCGTGCACGGGACGTGGAGAAAGCCAAAGGAGCAGTGCAACAGGTCATTGCAGGCAACATGTGTGCGTTTAGGTGGCATGCACGGTTCCTTACTAGTCTGCCCGTGCTTCGTGCATTTGCCATGCGCCTCCTTGCTCAGCCTTGCAGCTCCTCTGACAACAAGCCTGTATTCAGCAAGCATCAACTGGTGCAGACGGTGAGGTGGAACAGGCTGAAGATGAAGACCCTGGAACTGCTGGTGCGGGTGAACGTCCACCTGACGCGATTGTACGGGCGGAAGAAGTCGAAGCAGCTGATGGCTGATCTGCGTAAGCTGGTGGAGGAAGAAGAAGTAGAGAGTGAAAGTGAGGACGATGGGGAAGTAGAGGCAGAGGCAGCTGATGATGACTCTAACGTGGTGGAATAGGATCCACTGATCTCAGAGGCTGGCATTGATGGTGAAGACGAAGGCAGGGTAGGGGTTGAAGGCAATGCAAGGACGCGGGAAGCACAAGAAGATGATAAGGACTCCTCTGATAAGGGGTTCGAGGATGAGCAGGAGAGTGAGGGGGCGGAAGATGAAGAGGAAGTAGCTGGGGAGGATGAAGACGATGCTCTCAAGACTTGTGACGAGGAAGTGTCGAGGATCCTTCACACGGGAGTGAGGAAGCGGAAAGATTAGTTGGAAATATTTTAGGACATGCAGGCCCATGCAAAAACAAACATGAGCTCTGTGTGTGATTGTGATGCAAGACGGCAAGAATTTGGCTAGGTCCCGAACGCTAAATAAAAAGGAACAAGGAGAGTTTACAAATGAGCCCCTAAAGGGCTTACATAGGGGCGCCGGCAGCTAGCCGCACCGGGCCCCGTCACCCCTACTGAACCCAAATGAGTCAACAGGGAGAACACACTGCATACACCATGACAACAACAAAGGTGGTCTCCTCAAGGCACCGGAACAGCTCTCTGAGTGCCTGGGTCTTGACCACCAAGAAAAAATGAGCAGTGCCAAAAAATCTTGGAATCAACGTCCAGACATCACAGACGGCTTTCCGAACATCGGAAGCCCCACAACAGCCATCGGGTCTCCTCGTCGCACCGGTACAGTCCACCGGGTGCGCGGGTCTCAACCCACCGAGAAAACTCTCCTACCTCCTGACAAGCCCACATAGCTACCGGAACGCATCGACCGCGTCTCGCCGGCGTTATCGTAGGTGCTGGAGAAGTCTCGATGCAGTCCGGAGGCCCGTCGTGTCTTCACGCCCTCCTCTACCATATACCCCGAATGTGGGTATATCGGTAAACCAGCGGTGTCAATCGTGACAGGTGGAAGCCACACAAACCAACAAGATTTGGAGGCAGATGTAGTGGAGGTTGCCACCACAGGACCCAGTGCAGGACCCACCACTGGACAGTCAGGGCTGACTGTGCTTTCATAAGCTAGGGGAGGTGGTAGAGCAGCTGATGCTGCTCCATCAAAAGCCAGGGGAGGGCAGTCTTCATCAGCCAAGGCTGGGAAATCCTGTGGACAGCGTCCAAAGAGGATTTGTAGGGGCACTTGATGCCATGTGCAATGCATGTTTCCTTCAAAAACATATCTCCACTTCATTCGCCTCTCCTGTTGAACTTCCTTGAAGTTAATGTGTCACATGATAGTTTTGAATGAACATGGAAAGCAATGTTGAAAAGCCATCTCCACTGCATCTTAGCTTGCAAGGAAATAAGATGTGAACATGAGACTTAAATAATGTCACGGGATGGCTATGAACGACCATGGCAAGCAAGAGAAGGTGGCCATACTCAGGAGACAAATGTTGGTTCTTGCATGGTAATCGAGTTTTCCTCATTCATACGTTGCCAATATGGAAACTTAGTTTTGGTCATGGCACTGTGTTCCACTGTCAAAGGGTGAACCGACTTGGCCGACCCACAGACAGAATTACTAGACAGCAGGATGGGGCAGCAGCATTGTTGATGCAGCGTGCGGGCTTCTACGCTCGTTGCTTAAGTCTGCTGCCCCCTTAGTCTGCTGCTCTAGAGACTAAGTCTGGAAGATATGGGTTTGTTACTCAAAAGTGTTTGCGCCTGTGTTAGCGCCAGAAAGCAGCTGGAAACTGAACTCATTAACAATGAAGAATGAGCAACAATGGGAGACCCCTCCAAGTTCTAGCTCCCCCCCACTAGTGAAGAACTTGTTACTCAGCTAACCAGCCAATCAGAAAATAGTCCTGGACCTGTTTTCTGGCAGGCAGGGTTTTCTCGGTGAGCCCTGCCAGACGCCTGACAACCCAAAACCCGACTGTCGTCCGTTTTGCCTGAAAATTGGACCATACCATAATAAAAACGCTGCAAACGCAGTCGTGCGGTTAGAATTAGCTAGAAAAATAGCAGCAAAGAGTTATGTCTGCCCGAACCCGGGCAGTGCTTATGACAGTCAGTGATACCAAACAGGGCCACACGGCAGGAGACATGGACCATGTTGTGATGTGAGCTGTTTCCGTCTGTTTGTACAGCTTACTGTGACCACTCGGCCGTGTCCATGCTCGTGCAGATCCCTGATGCGGACCCAGCTGGCGCCGGAGCACTGATGGTTGGTGGATTCACCCGCCAGCAGCCACCAGGCGGCTGCCATGACGTCCCGGGTGCTTGCTGGGGTACTGTGCAGTTTTTCTACAGACGCTAGAGTTTTCTCGGTGGACAGGCTCTTGAGGCCGATTTGCATGCTTTGCATTGTCCTTCCACAGATTGATGCCAGAATTGTGCATGTGTCTAGTCGTAGCGTCCGGCTCGAGATTCTGCACGTCTAGGTTCAGACGGCGCAGCATCCTGACATGTGTGCGCAGAGTTACGGCCAAAACAGTGGTTTTGGGCCGGTTTTAGGACAGCTCTTGGACCGCCGCGTGCGACACCCGCTGTGCGCCGCGGCAGGTATTTATGCCATGGACCTGTCATTTGTTGTCTCTCTCTGTAAATGCTTATGGAACATTCATACACTTTGCCTTGTGTCCCCTAGCCAAACCCTTGCCGTTACGCGCACGACTTGTGACTGTCGTCACCGTCTGATTAGGCACTGACGCCTGGTCAACGGGAGTGTGGCTAGGAAGCTTCTATGCATCTTCTTATGGTATCAGAGCAACAAGCCAGAGCTTGTTGGGCTGCACAGCAAAGATGCAGCAATCGCAGGAGCAGTGAGCAGCAGCAGCGGCAACAGCACACAGCATCAGCGACAGGTCCTGGGAGGACCCACCAACCTGCGCCATTGCAAGGCGTAGGCCACAACACCTACGTAACGGAGGAGTCGTGCAGGAGGGGTGCAGCAGTGTAGCAGCACGCCAGCGCAGCAGCGCCATAGCAGCTGTCTAGCAGCGCAGCAACATGCTGGCAGTTTTGACCATAGCAGCAGCAGCAGCAGTAGCAGTAACATCGGCGGCGGCTTCACAGAAGCCACCTGGAGAGTCTACTGGAGTTGCACCATCCGCTCAGCAGTCTACACCCTACGAAGTGCGGCGGTCTCAGCATCAATCATCACAGGTGGACACCTAGGACGAGGAGGAGATTGAGGATGACTCACGCGAGCATGAGATTCGTGCGCTTGAGGAGCGCATCCGTGACTTACGTCTGGGATCATAGCCTCCCACTCCACCACCTTCTCACCGTGAGGATCAGGTACGTCGTTCACCAGCATTCACCTTTGGTGGTGTTTCCCTCACTGGTGGGCTCCCCATACCCCGCCCACCATCTCCTGAGCCTGAGGTCGCCCTCCCCACGGAGCGGCGACCAAAGGACTTTGAGACACCTCCACCTCGTTACGATAGTGACGAGGGCTTCGATTGCTGGGAGACCCTGTTTCAGGTGTGGGCGGATTTTGAGGGTGTCTGGCCATACTACCACAGCGAGTACCAGACCCGCGACGCTCACCAGGCCCAGACAGCAGCGAGAGCGATGCGGGGTCTCCTCTACGCCATGCCACGGGAGACTGTGATGGACTTCCATCCTTTCCTCGGTCAGTCCGGGACCGGGATTGGAGCAGATCTGCGTCAGGGCTGGGAGCTGGCCCTGACACTTCTCGCTGCGGCGACCCATGCCACGAGGGCGACCCGACTACGTGAGTTTCACTCCCTCCGCCAGGGCCCCACAGAGCTCGCAGCTGACTACTGGAGGCGCGCGATGCGCCTTTACACGCGCCTTGGGATCGGTGGCGGGACGCAGTTGTTGGCGCTCGACACCATCATGATGGGAGCGCATTTGGACCACGTGAAGCTCTTAACGGGCTTCAATCGTGTGGCTCTCTCTGAACTGTCAGAGTCACTACAGCTGCTTCCTTGGACCCATCGCTACTTCATCTAGGCCACATCGGCTCATGAGGCTGCCGTCGCTCATCAGCAGAGTCCACTGGTTGCAGCAATGACTGCGACGCCTCCTATGCCTCTGTCCCTGCTCACCAATCCCACCTCGACCGCCTCCTCCTCCTCCTCCTCTACTCTGAGCAGCCACACTCAGGGCGTTGCAGCGGTCGCACAGGGAAAGAAGGGGAAGAAGCGATGCAAAAAGGGACAGCAACAGCAGCAGCAGTAGCCGGCGAGTAGTGGCAGTGGACGTTATGTCCATTGCTACAACTGTGGAGGCGCTCACCGCTACACAGAGTGTGAGCAGCCACTCTGGACTCGGATCATGCGGGTCCTCCAGGCGGCGCACGCACAGCGGACTTCCTCGAGCAACACACGGACTGGGCGCACCGCGACCACGAGTGCTGCAGACGTACCCATTTCATTAGGCGGTAGTAGTGAGGCTGACCCTGGGGATTGCACGATCGCAGAGCTTCGTCAGCTGCTGGCGCTTCGTACTCAGGGAGGTGCGAGTGTGTTGTCACAGTCGAGTGGTCCCGACACACCTTGTCTTACTGCGTCTGTTGCTCGTGATGATGCTTGTGGTAGAGCTATGGTGGCTTGCGATGAGGATGGACCTGACAGTATCGACTGGCTTGCCGAGTCACAGATCCGTGTTGTCCGTTGTTGTTCCGAGTCCTCTGCTGAGCGCCCAGTAGAGGCAGAGTGTTCTGTGGCACGTTGCTCAGTGTCGACGACTGGTTGTGAGCCGAGTGGCACCTGGATTATTAACTCTGGGGCCACTCATCACATGACCTGTCATCATAGTGACTTCATTGTGCTGGGTCCCGTTGCGTCTGTTGGGTCTATTCGCACAGGGTCTGGTCAGTCATTGCCTATACAGGGAGTTGGGGTTGTGCGGTTCGATGGTTTGTCTGGCCCCTTGTACATTTCTTATGTGCTCTTTGTCCCTGCTCTTGAGCTCAGCCTGCTCTCCGTTCATGCATGCACCAGGATGGGCCACAGTGACTGCTCTTGACACACGTGTTGTTGTGCTTCGTGCCTCTATTGTTAATGACCTGTATCGTGTGTCTCATTGCACTCCCTCTGCTTCTCCTTCCCCTCCCCCTTCTGCACGAGTGTTATTCATTGGTGTTCTCTCCCCGGAATACAAGCGCTTGTTACATTGTCGCCTCTGCCATGTGAGCTCGGACACTGTGTCCAAGCTCATTCGTACTCAGCCAGCCCTCGGTCTTGACGCAACTTCTTTTGAGAAGCCGCCCAAGACCGACTGTCTTTTTTGCACCCAGGGTAAGATGCATCGCTGCTCTTACCCTGACTCCTCCTCCCGGACACTACGCCCACTTGAGTTGGTTCACTCGGACCTTCTCGGCCCTCTCCCAGTCGATTCCCTCTCTGATCGGGGTCGATACGTTCTCACCCTGACTGATGACTTCACGCGGATGCGGTGGGTCTACAGCCTGCGCCACAAGAGCGATGCCGCATTGGCAGTCCGCCTTTGGCTTGTGATGGCTGAGCGTCAGTCTCGTCACACTCTACACACATTCTGTTCAGATCGTGGTGGCGAGTTCTTGGGCGAGATGGATGCCTACTTTGCCAAGCACGGTATCTTTCACCAGCTCTCCGCCCCTGCTACACCACAGCAGAATGGTATGTCTGAGCGTTGGAACAGCACCATGGAGGATGCGGTTCGCAATATGCGGTTTGAGTGCGGTCTACCGGAGTCCTTTGCCTTTGAGGGCTTCTCTTACATGACATGGGTCTGGAACCGCTTGCCGCATGGTCCGCTTCCAGACCATGTCACGTCGTATGAGCTGTGGTTTGGCCATCGCGCTGATCTCCGTCTCGCTCGGGTTTGGGGGTCTCTCGCTTGTGTCTGGTACACCGAGGACCAGCAGGGTTCTAAGGTCTCACCTCGGCATGTGTGCCTTCCTCGGCATCTCCCCCCGGTCAAAGGCTTGGCGGTTTTGGGACCCTGCTCGCCATCGCATTGTCGAGTCTCGAGATGCTCTCTTCTTTGAGACTCTCACCTACCGCAACTTGTCCAGCATTCTGTCGCTGGCCGCCGACCACGTTCCTACCTGTGTGGCTTCCCGGCGGATGGGGTAGACTAGTCATGCGGATGGGTCCAGCCGGGCTTCCTCACCTGCTGACCGGTCTCCGGCTGCTGACGATCCGGCCATCGTGGCTGTGGGTCCAGTAGCCTCATCCATACCGTCTGACACACCCAATCCTGTGCCACTTCCTTGTTCCACACCGGATCCCGTGCGGGCTCCAGTTCCCTCTAACACACCTGATCCCGTACGAGCGTCAGTTCCCTCTGGCACACCTGACCCTGTGTCGGTGTCACACCCTTCTGGCACACCCGATCCCGTACTGGTGCCAGTGCCGGTCCCCTCTGGTACACCTGACCCCTTACCAGTGTCAGTCCCCTCCGTCACACCCACTCCCGTGCATCCACCCATGCCTCCTACAACTCTGGCACAGCAGCCTTCCCCGCAGCCTAAGGCGAGCGCTACGTCGAGGTACTCCCGCGAGCCTGGCGGTCACGTGCAACCATTGCCCTCTAGAGCTCAGCGGACTGCTGACCCTGTGCCCAAACGACCAACTCGTAGTGTTCAGAGTGGCGAGCCCGGCACGAAGGCCCTTGGCCTGAGTGTCCAGGCAGACTACACCGAGATTCACCCAGCATGCCATGTCGGCCACAAGTTGGTCTCTCGAGAGTTCTTGGTCGCTTGCGATGCCGCAGCCGACCTTGTCACGATCAGACCGAGTCCGGAGGCGGGTGTCTTAGCCACCCGGAGCGCTCCCTCAACGATGCCTGATCCAGGCACGTTGAAGGAGGAACTCTCAGCTCACGATGTAGACCTGTGGCGTGCTGCTTATGAGGATGAGCTGAGAGCCATCCGTGAGCACGGTGTCTATGAGCTTGTCGACCTCCCGCCTGGGCGGAGGGCTGTACAGGCCAAGTGGGTCTTTCGCAAGAAGGTGAAGCCGGATGGCACACTGGATTGCTACAAGGCTCGCTTGACGGCCAAGGGGTTCTCGCAGGTTGAGGGAGTGCATTTCACTGACACCTTTGCACCGGTTGGCCGCATGACCATGGCTCGCGCTCTTTTCAGGGTTGTTGCTCACCACGACTGGGAGCTGCACCAGATGGACGTGAACAACGCGTTCCTCCATGGCACCTTAGAGGAGGAGATCTACATGGTCCAGCCACCTGGGTTCGAGGTCGGTGACAAGGTCTGGCGCTTGCGCAAGGCCTTGTACGGCCTGAAACAGTCACCCAAGTGCTGGAACTTGGAGATCACTGGTACACTGACACGTGCCGGTTACGTACAGAGTGACGCTGACCCGTCCCTCTTTCTCGGACGGACAGCTGACAACTTCACTGCCATCCTGGTCTACGTGGACAACCTCCTGATTGCATCTCCTTCTATGGAGGCCGTGAAGGAGGCCAAGGCAGTTCTCCAGGCTGCCTACAGGATGAAGGACCTTGGTCCTGCAGCTGTGTTTCTCGGGATGGAGATCGTGCGTGATCGCCAGCGACGGACACTCTCGTTACACCACGCACGTTACGCCCATGTTGTGGGGGAGCGGTTTGCTGACCTCTTGGGTGCAATTCCTACAGCCTCCACCCCCATCACACCTGACGGGCAGGATGCTCTGAAGGTGGATGATCCCGCAGACCTGGGGGAGACAGTGGACATGACCCTGTACTTGCGCCTGATTGGCTCCTTGATGTACTTGGCCACTACCACACGACCCGACATTACCTTTGCCGTCAACCTCCTTGCACAGTTTTTACAGTGTCCTCGGGCGAGCGCCCTTCATGCTGCTGTGCGAGTGGTGCGGTATGTGGTGGCCACACCGTACCTTGGACTCTGCTTTCGACGGCAGTGTTCGGTAGTAGTCGACGGCTACACAGACAGCGACTGGGCGTGGAGTCCTGATGGGCGCAGCCCGATAGGCTACGTATTCTTGCTTGGTAGCACCGCTGTGCCGTGGCGCAGTGGCAAGCAAGGTTGTATCGCACATAGCTCATCAGAGGCTGAGTATGTTGCTCTAGGGGTTGGGGCTACTGAGGCGGTGTGGCTGCAGCGTCTGTTTCGTGAGTTGCGTCAGTCTGTGCCCTGCATTGTTCTACGCTCTGACAACCAGAATGCTCTTGCCATCGCAGAAAACTCTGGTGTGTTTCATGCATGCACGAAGCACATTACTGTTGAGCATCACTTTGTGCGTGATCTTGTGGAGCGACAGGTGATCTCTGTCAGCTGGGTCGACACGGACATGCAGCGGGCTGACTTCTTGACCAAGGCGCTTGCGCGTGGAAAGTTCATGGTGGCCATTCGTTCTGTCGGGCTACGCCCCTTACCTGAGAGTGGCTGAGAGTGGGGTGTGTGAGCATGGACTGTTGTACATCTAGTTGTGCACATGTCTCAGTTCTGCACACGTATGGACATGCGTACCATCGGGTTATGGGGGAGTGTTGTGATGTGAGCTGTTTCCGTCCGTTTGTACAGCTTACTGTGACCACTCGGCCGTGTCCATGCTCGTGCAGATACCTGATGCGGACCCAGCTGGCACCGGAGCACTGATGGTTGGTGGATTCACCCGCCAGCAGCCACCATTCGGCTGCCATGACGTCCCGGGTGCTTGCAGGGGTACTCTGCAGTTTTTCTGCAGACGCTAGAGTTTTCTCGGTAGACAGGCTCTTGAGGCCGATTTGCATGTTTTGCACTGTCCTTCCACAGATTGATGCCGGAGTTGTGCGTGTGACCAGTCGTAGCGTCCGGCTCGAGATTCTGCACGTCATGCTTCAGACGGCACAACATTCTAACATGTGTGCGCAGAATTACAACCAAAACAGTGGTTTTGGGCCAGTTTTAGGAGAGCCCTTGGACCGCCGCGTGCGACACCCACTCTGCGCCGCGCCAGGTATTCATGTCATGGACCTGTCATTTGTTGTCTCTCTCTCCAAATGCTAATGAAGCATTCAGACACTTTGCCTTGTGTCCCCTAGCCAAACCCTTGCCGTTACGTGCACGACTTGTGACTGTCGTCACCGTCTGATTAGGCACTGACGCCTGGTCAAGGGAATTGGAAATAATTTAAGGGCATGCAAGCCCATGCAAGCACGAACATGAGCTCTGTGTGTGAGTGTGATGCAAGACGGCAAGAATTTGGCTAAGTCTGGAATGCTGAATGTAAAGAACAAGGAGAGTTTACAAATGAGCCCCTAGCGGGCTTATATAGGGGCGCCGGCAACTAACCGCACCGGGCCCCGTCACCCCTGCTGAACCCAAATGAGTCAACAGGGAGAACACATTGCATACACCACCAGAGTAACAAAGGTGGTCTCCTCGAGGCACCTGAACAACTCTCCGAGTGCCCGGGTCTCGACCACCGAGAAATATGAGCAGTGCCAAAACATCTTGAAATCAACGTCCAGACATCACAGACGGCTTTCCGAACATCGGAAGCCCCACAATAGCCATCGGGTCTCCTCGTCGCACCGGTACACTCAACCGGGTGTGCGGGTCTGAACCCACCGAGAAAACTCTCCTACCTCCTGACAAGCCCACATGGTTGCCGGAACGCATCGACCGCGTCTCGCCGGCGCTATCGTAGGTGCTGGAGAAGTCTCGGTGCAGTCCGGAGGCTCGTCGTGTCGTAACGCCCTCCTCTGCCATATACCCCAAATGTGGGTGTATCGGTAAACTAGCAGTGTCGGTCGTGACGGGTGGAAGCCACACAAACCAACACTCCCCCTAGCTGACATAGCCGTCCACGCCAGAACGAATGAGCGAAGGCATGGAACAACAATGCATGGCAAGCCATAACATGCATGAGTCAACTCGCACAAACACACACACACACACACTTGTCTCCTATCCATCTAGGTTCTCCCTGGGCACTGTCACAGCCCACCAAGTGTCTGGGTCTCGACCATGAGAGGAGTGATGCACACGCACACAAACCAGTGTAATGCACATCATACACATGTCAGAGGACAAGATGATCTCCTCGTGACACAGGCGGTACCAGGGTCTGGGTCTCGACCACTACGAGCAATCCAACTCAATAGTATCATCATCCAAACACAGGATCAAGGGAGGATCTCCTCGTAACACGGGTGCAATGCACCACGTGTCCGGGTCTCAACCAACAGCTCGCATGCACAATGCCACACACAGTATAGCAACACGCTAAGACACACGATCACATGGTCTCCTCGTGACACTGGTGCAATGCACCAAGTGTCCGGGTCTCGACCAACAGCTCGCATGCACATGCCACACACAGTATAGCGACACACTAAGACACACGATCACATGGTCTCCTCGTGACACTGGTGCAATGCACCAAGTGTCCGGGTCTCGACCAATAGCTCGCATGCACATGCCACACACAGTATAGCGACACACTAAGACACACGATCACATGGTCTCCTTGTGACACTGGTGCAATGCACCAAGTGTCCGGGTCTCGACCAACAGCTTGCTACCATCTGTATGCAGCTGTGCAGGCACGTAGCGTGAGGCACATGCGGGATGCTGTAGATGCTCAGAACAGAGCATGGACCTCGCCATGCATCTCCCATGGCGTCGCGTCAGGTCGAGGTCCACACAACACTCCCCTTGGGCAGATGAACCTGGCAGCGCTGTCCTCGATGGAGATGCTAATGACGTAGCTGAACAGATCTTGGGCGATGAGTCATGTAGTGTATCCATCATGTAGAGACAGCTCCCCCTGTCACCTGCGAGTTGACTCCCTCCCTCAAAGACGAAGTGGTGTCTCCGGCTACAACTCCTCACGTGAATCTACATCACCTGGGGTATACCAGTCCTCGCGTGACTGCCAAGGGTCCCAATTCACAGTCTCTCCTGCCTCCGCACTGCCGCGATGCATCTGTGTACGCCGGAGGAACGAGAATGGGCGAGCAGCACGCGTGCGTAGATGAAGTGGCAGAGCTGGCCTCCGATACGGGATAGGACACCCTGAGACACAAGGGTGTACTGCCAGAAGAGGAGAGCTGAAGCGATGAACCGGATCACCACTCGTGGATGAAGATGAAGATGGGGCAGGTGAATCGGGTGGATGAAGGTGCGTGACGGCAGTAGAATAAGGAGGAGCGATGATGGCGTCGACAAGAGCCGGGATGGCGGAAGCCGAAGGCATGCTCAGCATCACTGCTGCTGCCGGAAGACTCCTGACGGTACCAGTGATGCTGCCCTCCTCTGAGAATCGCTCACGCGCTGCCACCATCTCCCGCTGTAGCATGACTACACGCTCCTGCACATCAGCATAATCTGCCTCGGACATGTCGAGGTGGCCCATGTCGACCTGGTGTAGAATAAACTCTGCCTCACTGGATGCTGCACATGCAGACTGCACAGCTCGTGAGTATAGCGCCATCTGGATCTCTGCTGCTGAAGATGATGGAACAGGTGCCGCTACATCCTCCTGGGGGTCAACCAAGGTCGCAATGTGTTGAGACGCTGGAACATCGGATGCAGCTGCATGTGTCACATCCACATCACAGCTCGTGTCTATCATGCGAGGAGTGAGCGGTCGCATGCCGAGAGAGAAGGAGAAGGAGGAGTCGTCAGAGTCCGTAGAGCATGTGGAAGCGTCGTCCGTGCAGATACTGCCACTCTCGGCGTCGATGTGATCGGTAGCGTCACCAAGAGGTGAAATCGAGGGGGCAGAACTCAGCTCATGCTGACGAGGTGACTCCATCTGCATGTATGGATCTGCTCCGGTGTCCTCGACTGCCACCATAATGGACACAGGTGTACAGGGCTCCGGCTCAGCAATGTCCATCAAGGCGACCAACAAGCACAACTGGCGCTCACGCACTGTCTCGCCGGGAACACTGGTCGCTACCACCTGCTCGATGATAGAGTAAGGACCATCATCTGACTCCGTCATGTATGTCGCTGCTCCGTCGTGGGTACGGGAACCCAAAGACTGTGAGAACATGGACGACTCCTCACGCTGAAGCTTGTCCTCAGGTAGTGCAGATGAGGCGGTGGAGCATGCTGTGTCTGCTGCAGCATATGTCCCGGCGACATCTCTGAGAACTGCTGCTCTCAAGATCACCTCAACCTCTAACAGACCAGTCGGTCGACTCTGCTCATGTACAGCGACCGCTGTCGGGCTAGTATGAGTCCCGTGCGCCAACGCCCCCGGAAATCTGTATGGGACATCCTGATCCGCACAATACTCCTCTGCTGCCGCCACGTCGCTACTGATCATAGTCGCGAGTGGCATCACCAAGGCTCGTGAGACCTGCCCTCCTCGTGATGCCACCTACTGCTGCAAAACGTCCGGCTCCTGTCTCAGCGTGGATGTCGATCTCGATGACACGCATATCTCCTACACTGGAACCTCCGTCGGGCTCATGTGAGCCTGCTGCACAAAGTCCGCCAAAAGTCCGCAAGAGGCATCCTGATCCGTACGAGACCCATGTTCCACCGCCGAGCCGCCGCTGGTAGGAGTCGCGAGTGGCACCGCCGAGGGACGCCGGGCCCGCACTCCTCCTTACGCAACCAGCTGCTGTAGAAGATCTGGAGCCAGCCCGGACATGGAAGTCGAGCTCGATGATACGCAAGTCTGCACCATGACCTCCATGGCGGGATCAGACTCCACGTCATGTACTGCCACCCTGTCATCTACATCTGCCTCGGCTGACGCTAAGGCACGGCGGGACGGCGGGGGTGCGACTATTGTCGCTACGGGCATAGGCACTGTCTGATGACCACACTCCCCCTCGACAGGTACAGCAATGGNGCCCGGACATGGAAGTCGAGCTCGATGATACGCAAGTCTGCACCATGACCTCCATGGCGGGATCAGACTCCACGTCATGTACTGCCACCCTGTCATCTACATCTGCCTCGGCTGACGCTAAGGCACGGCGGGACGGCGGGGGTGCGACTATTGTCGCTACGGGCATAGGCACTGTCTGATGACCACACTCCCCCTCGACAGGTACAGCAATGGAAGCCGAGGAGGTGGAGGATGTATCGAAACCAGCACGAGCACGGTGTGTGGAGCACTGACGCCGACGTCGCGGGGCCACTGGATTGGAACGACTGCATGAAGACATGTCATCACGAGGTGGCATCGTGGTCGCAACAGAGTGGAGGATCGAAAGGATGGTGGCAGCCTGAGACTCGCTGGCAGATGGAGCTGAAGGTACACCATTGGATGAGGAAGGAGGAGAGGATGGAGGAGCTGTGATCGAAGAGGCCGTCGACGAACGAGTAGCAGAAGCACGCTCAGTGACAACGAGGTCACAAAGCCGCTGCACCGTCTGTCGCAGGCCGTGGATCTCCGCGAATTTACTCACCAGAGGTCCTGCTAAGGGATCTACCAATGCCGACAGATCCGTATGCTGTGGAGGACGCAGGCTTGAACGAGGCTGTAACCAAGGTGGATGCCAGCCGGGAGGACGCGTCCAATAGCGACGCCAACCATGACGTCCATCACCACAGTAGTAGCAGGCGAATGCGCAGGGCGCCTGCTCAGATGTCCGCGCACTCATCTCGTGCACTGGACGATGGATAGGTGCCAAGGGCACCTACTCCCGGTGGTAAACACCAAGCCATGGGAGAGAATGAGGCTCGTAGGTACTATCACTCCTGGAGGTCACGGCGTCCGGGTCAGCAAACGTGACCAGACGGGAAGAGCTGCACTACCACAGCACACCCGGAGACGAGAGTCTGACTAGCCGCGGCGACCAATGCTATTGCCACGAATGGAGTAAAGACTGCTCCAAGACGAGAAGGGGTGGCGGCTACAGGTGTGGCTGCTGCTCCAAGCGGTAGACGACCCAGCCCTCGGAGCTAGTAAGACTCGAATCCGCCGTCGATCCTACGGGGTGAAGTGCGCGCACCAATCCAAGGGCCCCAGGAAGACGCCGGTCCACGACGCGTCTCGAAGCGGAGATCGCTGCCGACGACAGTCCGCTTTCGGCTCTGAAGGCAAAGGTGCAAGCTCTCGCGCAGCCGCTACACTAAGTAGTCGTCGACACTCCACCGCCTGATGCTGCTACTGCGGCTATGAAGCTGCGGCTGTTGCGGCGGTGGTAGTTGGAAGATGACCTTTTGTTTTGTCGTTATTCTCTAGTCCTCAGGCCCCCCTTTCTGTTTTTCTTTTTCTTTGCCCTCACCCTCCACCCCCTATTTTTGTTTTGGTTCTTCCCTCTGCTCGCCTGAAGCCCTTGCCTTTCTCTTTTTTTATCTTCTTTTTTTTTCTTTTTTCTTTCAGGCGTACCCCTTTTTGTATTTTTTGTTACTCGCCCCCCCCCTTTTCTCGATTGCCCGAAAGGTGGGCAAACGGAGAAAATCAGAAGGGGGGGGGTGTCCGGCCTGTCCGGCCCTCCCTCCGGTGCACGCTCGCTTGCTCGCTCGCTGAGCAAGCGCGTGAGCGAGTGGGTGTGGGGGGGAGGAGGGAGCGAGAGGGTGAGGGGGGTCCTGTCCGCCCCTCTGACCCGGCCCCTCCGTCGGTCGGCCGACGGGGCCGACGGGGCCGAGGGGGCCCGCGAGGCCGACGGGCCCCCTCCGAAGGGCCCCTCGGAGGGGCTCAGCAGGGCCCTCCGAGGGCCCCCCTTGAGAAGGGGAGAAAGGAGGGAGAGGGGAGGGTGGCGAACGGGATCGACAAGCCCAATCAGAGGCCCCCCCCCTTCAGAGGAGGGCTGCGAGGCCCTCCTCGCAGCAGCAGCAGCAGCTAGAGCGGCAAGTGCAGCTGCTGCGGATGCTGCTGCTGCTGCTTCAGGTGCTGCTGCTGCTGCTGCTGCTACTCCTGCTATTGCTGTTGCTGCTCTGCGTAGCAGCTGTTGCTGCTGCTTGCTGCTGCTGATCTGGTGCTGCTCTCCTTTTTTCCCTTTCCTCTTTTTTTTTTGTGCTTTCGCTCTGCACGCTGTTGCACGCTGCTGCTACTGCTACTACTGCTGCTGTTGCTGCCGTCGCTGCTGCTGCTGCTGGTGCTGCTGCTGCTGCTGCTGCTGTTGCGGCTGCTGTTGCTGTTGCGGCTGCTGCTGCTACTGTTGCTGCATAGCTGGTTGCTGCTGCACGCTGCTACTTTTGCTCGCTGCTACTGCTCGCTGCTACCACTGTTGCAAGCTGCTGCTGCGTCGCTGCCGCTCGTGCACGCTCCTCCTGCCAACGCATGCTAGTGCTGCTAATGGTGTTGCCGCCGCAGTCGCTACTGCTGCTCTGCTCGGCTCACCGCCCCTCTGGCGTTTACGTGCAGTAGTTTTGCGCTCCCTCACGCTGCTGTCGGCTTGGCGCCACGTGGCAGTTCTCTTTGCGTTCCGTCCACTGCTGCTGCTTCTGCTGCTCATACGCCCCCCTACGCTCTCATACCAAATTGGAAATAGTTTTAGGGCATGCAGGTCCATGCAAGCCCGAACATGAGCTCTGTGTGTGAGTGCGATGCAAGACGGCAAGAATTTGGCCAAGTCTGGAATGCTGAATACAAAGGACAAGGAGAGTTTACAAATGAGCCCCTAGCGGGCTTGTATAGGGGCGCCGGTAGCTAACCGCACCGGGCCCCGTCACCCCTACTGAACCCAAATGAGTCAACAAGGAGAACACACTGCATACAGCACGAGAGTAACAAAGGTGGTCTCTTCGAGGCACCGGAACAACTCTCCGAGTGCCCGGGTCTGGACCACCGAGAAAATATGAGCAGTGCCAAAACATCTCGGAATCAACGTCCAGACATCACAGACGGCTTTTCGAACATCCGAAGCCCCACAATAGCCATCAGGTCTCCTCGTCACACCGTTACAGTCAACCGGGTGCGCGGGTCTGAACCCACCGAGAAAAGTCTCCTACCTCCTGACTGTTGGTTTGTGTGGCTTCCACCCGTCACGACCGACACTGCTAGTTTACCGATATACCCACAATCGGGGTATATGGCAGAGGAGGGCGTGACGACACGACGGTCCTCCGGACTGCACCGAGACTTCTCCAGCACCTACGACAGCGCCGGCGAGACGCGGTCGATGCGTTCCGGCAGCCATGTGGGCTTGTCAGGAGGTAGGGGAGTTTTTTCGGTGGGTTCAGACCCGCGCACCCGGTTGACTGTACCGGTGCGACGAGGAGACCCGATGGCTATTGTGGGGCTTCCGATGTTCGGAAAGCCGTTTGTGATGTCTGGACGTTGATTCCGAGATGTTTTGACACTGCTCATATTTTCTTGGTGGTCGAGACCCGGGCACTCGGCGAGCTGTTCCGGTGCCTCGAGGAGACCACCTTTGTTGCTCTCATGGTGTATGCAGTGTGTTCTCCCTGTTGAGTCATTTCGGTTCAGCAGGGGTGACGGGGCCCGATGCGGTTAGCTGCCGGCGCCCCTATATAAGCTCGCTAGGGGCTCATTTGTAAACTCTCCTTGTTCTTTATATTCAGCGTTCCAGACTTAGCCAAATTCTTGCCGTCTTACATCGCACTCACACACAGAGCTCATGTTCGTTCTTGCATGGGCCTGCATGCCCTAAAATTATTTCCAATTTGGTATCAGAGCACAGGGGGGCGTGTGAGCAGCAGAAGCAGCAGTAGTGGGCGGAACACTAAGAGAACGCGCCACCTGGCGCCACGCCGGCAGCAGCGTGAGGGAGCGTGAAGCGACTGCACGCGAATGCCACAGGGGCGGTGAGAAGCAGCATCAGCAGCAGCAGCAAGCGTTGGCAGCAGCAGCGTGCACGAGTAGCGACGCAGCAGCAGCTTGCAGCCGTGGTAGCAGCAAGCAGCAACATAGTAGTAGCAGAAGCAACAGCAGCAGCAGCAGCTTTGGCAGCAGCAGCAGCTTTGGCAGCAGCAGCAGCTTTAGCAGCAGAAGCAGCAGCAGCAACAGCAGCAGCAGCAGTAGTAGCTGCAGTAGCAGCAGCAGCAGCAGGAGCGTTCAGAGCGGGAAAAAAAAAATAAACAGAAGCAGCAGCGGCGGCAGCATCAAGCAGCAGCAGCAGCAGCGTGCAGCAGCAGCAGCCGCGGCGGCAGCAGCAAGCAGCAGCAGCAGCTGCTACGCAGAGCAGCAGTAGCAGCAGCTACTGCAGCAGCGGCGGCAGCAGAAGCAGCGTGCACCAGCAGCAGCCACGGCGGCAGGAGCAAGCAGCAGCAGCTGCTGCTGCGCAAAGTAGCAGCAGCAGCAGAAGCAGCAGCAGCAGCAGCAACCGCAGCAGCTGCACCTGCCGCTGCAGCTGCTGCTGCCGCTGCGAGGAGGGCCTCGCAGCCCTCCTCTGATCGGGGGGGCCCTCCGAGGGGGCCCCGCTCGCACCCCCCCCCCTCCC
>SZWC01009076.1:88490-95990 GCA_023375785.1 Penium margaritaceum
CGCCATCCTCGCTCCTGTCGACCCCATCATCGCTCCTCCTTCTTCTGCTGCCGTCACGCACCTTCATCCACCCGACTCACTTACCCCATCTTCATCTTCATCTGCGAGTGGTGATCCGGTTCGTCGTTCCAGCTCTCCTCCTCCGACGGTACACCCTTGTGCCTCAAGGTGCTCTATCCGGCCTCCGAGGCCAGCTCCGCCACTTCATCCACGCACGCGTGCTGCTCGCCCATTCCCGTTCCTCCGGCGTACACAGATGTATCGCGGCAGTGCGGAGGCAGGAGAGACTGTGAGTTGGGACCCTTGGCAGTCATGCGAGGACTGGCATACCCTACGCGATGCACATTCACGTGAGGAGTTGTAGCCGGAGACACCACTTTGTCTTTGAGGGAGGGAGTCGACTCACAGGTGATAGGAGGAGCTATCTCTGTATGTTGGACACACCACATGACTCATCGCCCAGGATCTGTTCAGATACATCAGCATCTCCATCGAGGACATCGCTCCCAGGTTCATCTGCCCAGGGGGAGTGTTGTGTGGACCTCGACCTGACGCGACGTCATGGGAGATGCATGGGGAGGTCCATGCTCTATTGTGAGCATCTACAGCATCCCGCATGTGTCTCATGTTGCGTGCCTGCACAGCTGCATACAGATGGTAGCACACTGTTGGTCGAGACCCGGACACTTGGTGCATTGCACCAGTGTCACGAGGAGACCATGTGATCGTATGTCTTAGTGTGTCGCTATACTGTGTGTGGCATTGTGCATGCGAGCTGTTGGTCGAGACCCGGANCACAGGACTCATACTTGCCCGACAGTGGTCCCAGTACACGAGCAGAGTCGACCGGCTGGTCTGTTGGAGGTTGAGGCGTTCTTGAGAGCAGCAGTTCTCAGAGATGTCGCCGGGTCATATGCTGCAGCAGACACAGCAGGCTCCACCGCCTCATCTGCACCACTTGTGGACCCGCTTCAGAGTGAGGTGTCGTTCAAGTTCCCACAGCCTCCAGGTTCCCGTACACACGGAGCAGCGACATACATGCCGGAGTCAGATGATGGTCCTCACTCTATCATCGAGCAGGTGGCAGCGACCAGTCTTCCCGGCAAGACAGTGCGTGAGCGCCAGCTGCGCTTGCTGGTCGCCTTGACGGGCATTGTCGAGCCGGAGCCCTACACACCAGTTTCCACTACGGCGGCAGTTGACGACAGTGGTGCACATCCCTACATGCAGATGGAGTCACCTCGTCAGCAGGAGCTGAGTTGTGCACCTTCGTGTTCACCTGCTAGTGACCTTGCTGTTGACATGGATACTGAGAGTGGCAGCACCTGCACGGACGACGTTTCCACATGCTCTACGGACTCTGACGGCTCCTCCTTCTCCTTCTCTCTCGGCATGGGACCGCTCACTCCTCGCATGACAGACACGAGCTNCGCATGTGGCTCATGCTGCGTGCCTGCACAGCTGCATACAGATGGTAGCACACTGTTGGTCGAGACCCGGACACTTGGTGCATTGCACCAGTGTCACGAGGAGACCATGTGATCGTATGTCTTAGTGTGTCGCTATACTGTGTGTGGCATTGTGCATGCGAGCTGTTGGTCGAGACCCGGACACGTGGTGCATTGCACCTGTGTTACGAGGAGATCCTCCCTTGATCCTGTGTTTGGATGATGATACTATTGAGTTTGACTGCTCGTAGTGGTCGAGACCCGGACCCTGGTACCGCCAGTGTTACGAGGAGACCATCTTGTCCTCTGACATGTGTATGATGTGCATTACACTGGTTTGTGTGTGTGTGTGCATCACTCCTCTCATGGTCGAGACCCAGACACTTGGTGGGTTGTGCCAGTGTCGAGGGAGACCCTGGATGGATAGCAGACGAGTGTGTGTGTGTGTATGTGTGTGTGTGTGTGTTTGTGCGAGTTCACTCATGCATGTTGTAGCTTGCCATGCATTGTTGTTCCATGCCTTCGCTCATTCGTTCTCGCGTGGACGGCTATGTCAGCCAGGGGGAGTGTTGGTTTGTGTGGCTTCCACCCGTCACGACCGACACTGCTAGTTTATCGATATACCCACATTCGGGGTATATGGCAGAGGAGGGCGTGACGACACGACGGTCCTCCGAACTGCACCGAGACTTCTCCAGCACCTACGACAGCGCCGGCGAGACGCGGTCGATGCGTTCCGGCAGCCATGTGGGCTTGTCAGGAGGTAGGAAAGTTTTTTCGGTGGGTTCAGACCCGCGCACCCGGTTGACTGTACCGGTGCGACGAGGAGACCCGATGGCTATTGTGGGGCTTCCGATGTTCGGAAAGCCGTTTGTGATGTCTGGACGTTGATTCCGAGATGTTTTGACACTGCTCATATTTTCTTGGTGGTCGAGACCCGGGCACTCGGCGAGCTGTTCCGGTGCCTCGAGGAGACCACCTTTGTTGCTCTCGTGGTGTATGCAGTGTGTTCTCCCTGTTGAGTCATTTTGGTTCAGCAGGGGTGACGGGGCCCGATGCGGTTAGCTGCCGGCGCCCCTATATAAGCCCGCTAGGGGCTCATTTGTAAACTCTCCTTGTTCTTTATATTCAGTGTTCCAGACTTAGCCAAATTCTTGCCGTCTTGCATCGCACTCACACACAGAACTCATGTTCGTTCTTGCATGGGCCTGCATGCCCTAAAATTATTTCCAATTCTGACAAGCCCACATGGCTGCCGGAACGCATCGACCGCGTCTCGCCAGCGCTGTCGTAGGTGCTGGAGAAGTCTCGGTGCCGTCCGGAGGCCCGTCGTGTCGTCACGCCTTCCTCTGCCATATACCCCAAATGTGGGTATATCGGTAAACTAGCAGTGTCGGTCGTGACGGGTGGAAGCCACACAAACCAACGAAGGGGAGTGTGGCTAGGAAGCTTCGATGCATCTTCTTATGAACAACCAGCTTGGAGTTGACCGACGACCGTCCCAGAGCTCTGGACGCTGCGAGGGACCTCTTGCAATTTTTTTGCTTCACGTAGGAGTTTATCGGTGGACTGGGCGTGGGCCCGATTTGTATGTTTTTGCATTTTGTCCAACGTTTGATGCCGGATGCATGCATGTGACTAGTCGTAGCGTCCGGCTTGTGATTCTGCACGTCTAGGTTGAGACGGCATAGCGTTCTGACATGTTTACGCTGAGTTCCGGTCCAAACAGCGGTTTTGGGCCGGTTTTAGGACAGACCTTGTGCTTCTGCGTGCGACACTTGCCGTGCGACGCGGCAGGTACTTATGCCATGGACCTATCATTTGTCATATCTCTCTCTGCACATGCTATTGAAGCATTCTGACATTGTGACTTGTGTCTCCTGGCCGAACCCTTCCCGTCTTGTGTACGACCTCTGACTGTTGTCACTGTCTCACGGGGCACCGGCGCCCAGTCAACGGCTGTATCGCTAGGAAGTTTGTACGCATTTTCTCACTCCGAGCTCTCAGACACGCCCAGACTGGACACATCACGCACCACTCCTGCACTTGAATGGTTTGACCAAGTATAATCCATTGGATGCTGCAGACGCAGCATGCAAGTGCCTCACTGTAATTTGTCCATCTGCAGTGATATTGCTTGCGAATTGAGTCAGCTTGTTATGTAATGTACCAACAGTGACAGCACAGCTTGATTCCTGGGAATGCCCCTAACTTCTACTCTTCCCCTTCTTTTGGCTGCCCACACATGTCGCAACTGACGATCACCTAAACTGCAATCATCGCGGGTTTGCCAGCTTCATAGAAGCCCCTCTCTAGTGCCCAGGGTCATCTTTGCAAGTGATGTGCCGCTCGCGTTGATAGCTCATAGCTTTGTGCCATAGTATAAGATCTGTCAGGGTATGAGTACAGGCATCCAAGACTGTGCCAGTTTTGGACTGACAAATGCTCTTATGCCAGTTCTGACACCCCTTGGATACTTGGTTATTCAAGGGGCGAGAGACCTGAGGTAGCCCACGTGAGGGGAGTGACAATGTAAGAGAGATTCGTTCACTTGATTATCAACTTCTGGAACTATCCTGGGTGGCACATTGACATGCCAGCTGCACCAACAGCAGCAAGGCTGTCGTCATTCATCGCTTCTCTTGAAAAAGCATGATGGCTGCTGCAAAAATCAATGTACATGCCAGGAGCATACTAGCCTGGCAAGGTTTGTCGATTGCGATCGCACCTTGTTCCACCCTGGCTGAGGCTTAGTACACAGTGGAGATGGGCCCCTGCGCTACTTTTCCGCCTGCTGCGCTTCCATCGCGCAGCAAAGGTTCATGTACTAAAGCGAAAAAACTGAGGCCAGGAGGTTGGCTGACGCCCTGAAATCCTCTCTCTTCTGCGGCACTTTCCTTGCTCGCCTTCTCTCCGCCCTCTTGGCACCTGCGATTGTCACTTCAGGATGCGGAGTGGAGGGGATTTCCCTGTTGCGGCAGAGGGACGACACACAAACAGACGTGCAAAAAACAGCAGCCGCACTGTTCTTCCTCCCCAAGTCCTCCAGGTCCCCCATTGTTGGGGCCGGCATCTCAGCAGGAGCCTGAGTGCCAGAAGATGCCCGGGAGGATTCCGAGGGGGCTTGGTGCGAATCGGCACCAGTGGGGGACGTCCGGGCCACCTCCAACTTTGCAACCCTGTGAGCTGCCGGATCTGCTTCAGCACAGCTGTCCTGAGATTGTCGCTTGTGCGGGTCTTCCCGGCTGCCGGCGGACCCTGGCTCCAGTTCCGACGGAAGGGGGCTTGCAGTCCTGGGTGTTATCAAGGGGTCAGAATAGATGGAAGCAGCCTGATTCGTTTGCGGAGTGGGCAAGCTTGAAGAGCATTCTTCTGGACGGTCGGTACCTAGTGAGACGGGGTCTGTGCGTCGAAATGTCCCGTGTGGTCGTTGTAAATGCGGAGAGGAAGGCGTGGGAGATAGCCTTGTAGGAGACGCGTTCGGGATAGGATGAGTGGTGGGTTTGTCACTGGATAGCGACCGAATGGAAGGTTCATCGGGCCGCTGTGGTGTGTTAAGAGAAGAAAGAACGAACTCGTTCGAAGATGGAGGCACCTCCTGCGGCACTGTTTGCCGCCCCAGCAGCAAAACCTCAACGTGAACCTCGGACCCTCTTGCAAGTGGGGCAGCGGTGAGGCTCGGCGGCGAGCTGGCTTCAGCTATCGCGACCACGACACGAGATCTATGGCTGACGAAAACATCGCCACAGGCCTCCAGATGACTCTCGATGCCTTCGCTGTGCACTGCCCCTTCATGAAGGCCTTGCTGTCCAGGTCGTGAGGTCTCTGCGTCCCTCCCAGCCTGATTCCGCCGGTCTCCCAGCCCAGCGTCTGAAGCGGCCGGCCGTCCCGCATTGTCAGATACGGTTCCTACAAAGGAGCCCTGCTTCTCGGAGTGAAGTGCGGGGGGAGACCTCGGTCGCCCGCGCACGCATGCCACTTCACACTCGCACTCGTCGCCGTTCGAGCAGGATGAGTGGGCGCCGCTGGTCATGGATGCCCGGATTTCAATCGGAGAAGCGGGAGCAGACGGATCCCGCCTTGTGGTATCCGCAGACTTGCCGCCTCCTCCAGACTTCTGCAGCTTCCACGCCGGAGAGGAGCAGATGGAGATGTCGTCCCCATCGGAGCAGGAGCACGTGCCGCTGAGACAACAAAGCCGTGGCCGCTTACACATGGCTCTGGATGGGGGTGAACAACTTCTTGACCACGGCCTACTAACGAAGTCGACAAATTGCGCAACAATGAGCAGGATGAGAGCGCCAGAATCTGCGCACAACTGCTCTCGCTAAGCTGCCGATTGAAGCAGGGCAGCTCCTGTCTGGGACGGACACCGGAATGGAACAAGGCTGCACAGAAGCAGCAGTTGTGCTGGTCACCTGGTCTCAGTGTTGCAAGTCTTGCATTGCCGGTTGAAAAGGCCGCCTGTGGATTCCATTGCAGGTGTCGCTTCCGCTACCGCTTGGGGCATTCGAGGCACTGTTGATGGCACGTGTTCATTTGCTGGCCTCTGCATGGTAGTGACAGAGAAACCAAACCTTCGCATAATTTTTTTAGAAGAGATGAGTTTTACGCTCATGATTGTGTGTGGATGAAGAGTTCAGCACGTAACTGTCTGGAAGACGGAAAACCCTACAACGATTGGACACTCTTTTCGCCTCGACGAATGTGAGATACGGTTTATCAGAAGTTTTTAAAATCAGAAGTCATTGTGAGCTGCTTATATTCAAATGTGATGCCTTGGTAAGGAGGCTCAACCGCACTTTCACTCGGCCGAAAGCTCGACATTTATGTGGGGGAGCATAAGGGGTGGTTTGGATGTCACCACATTTCCCCCGCGACTCGGTTTTTGGTGGCCACACAATGACGTGGCACTGTTCACCAAGAATGGTTGTGTGGTCTAGTGAGCCTGCAATCCTTTCTCATCATAATGGTTGCCCTGTTGACTCTCCATGGATGCGGATTCATTTTTGCTCGTTAGTGCGTCAAGCGGTCCATTTCATTACGCGAACTTGTTCTGAAGTCATAGTTCGGTCGTCTGGTGAGCATTAGCGAAGTCGACGTGGCCACAAGCGAAGCTCATGAGAAACCTCGCTCCAAAATATCTTCGGTGTGGTCGTCTGGCTAACCAAACATCCATTTGGGTTCCTTGACCGTTTTTGTGACCACTCAGAGGCCGTGTGGTGCTATCCAAACCACCCCTAAGTCTATCAGCCGACTCCTACAAGAATTGAGCTGCCCCTCGAAAAATGAAGTTGGTCGTAACGCCAGATCCCACATCCTATCCGCAGATGAAATCGGCACGGTAGCAACTTCAGTGGTCTCACACAATCCGCAAGCGACAAGCACGAAAAGGTCACCAGACGAGTAGACGACGCGGCAAGCAGATTGCGTTGGGAATGGTGGCACCGCCAGGTCACACAGTGGCATGGACAGCACTGCAAAGTGGGGCCAGCGAAGGTTCCCCCACCAATAGAGGCGACTACGTATCAATACGATTCGATGCGGCTGCCGCCGACAATCACGTGGACCTCACTGTGGTTGAGGTGTTGGCTCCAGGTGTTTTCGATGAAGCAAAAATATTTTTCAACCCTACCTAGCATGAACCAGATACGTAACACATTGGGTTTGCAGGGTCGACAACTTTGTTGACACATCGAAAATGCAAAAGAACAATCTCGGTTAAAATACTCGAAGAACCCTTGATTTAGTCCGATTCGGCGATATCGGTTCTCCCGAAGCTGCAATCGGCCAGCAGGCAACGCATGAAAAAACGAACCTGTTTAGAAAGAGGTGCTTGGATAGAGGCTACTACTAACCCATGCATATCCATGACTCTTTCTTCCGAGTGTTGCGTTAGCTTTCGCATATCAAGAGCTGCAGGCCAAGAGAAAACTGTCAGCTCGACTGCAGCCGTAGTCAGTCGCCGAACTCAATCTTCACCCAGGTTTGAACACATTCCGTTCCTCTTTTGCCAATTGTCACCCCGTTAACGACTGGTTTGCCGTTGGTA